>JANHGN010005122.1:3592-46242 GCA_024605025.1 Megaceryle maxima | reverse complement strand
TAATCTTGTACGTGGAGATCCTTGGCATCAGATTATCATATAAACTAAAAAGCACAGTATTTCTTTCCTTATTTTTGCTTTAAACCTGTTGGTAACTCATCATACCTTAGAAAATTATAATTTCCATATGTAATTTTCCTCCTGTTTATCTTGGTTTGATTACATAATACTTTACCAAGTACTACTTCTGTCCACTAATTATGCTTTATAAAATATTGGTCATGGCATAACTGCTTTTAGAATAACTTGGTTTTTGAATGTGGCTGGTTGCTATTAAGTGGTTTTATGGTTCTTGAAACCATAAAATAACAGCTGAGACATAATTTTTGCAGTCAGTAAATATACATATCCTCAAGTAGTCATTATAGACACCACTTGTTTATTTGATGGAGATGGTTTATTATTTGTGGCTAAAGTATCTGGGCAATCACACTTAACATTATTTAAGAGTTTATTATGAAAGTATTCAAGTGTTATGAGCCATTTTTCTCCCTACAGATGAAAATTATTTCCTTAGGAGATCACATCAGCTTTTTGCTTTGTGTTATATAAAATGGTACTTACATATATAAACAAAAAAACAAACAAAAATAAAACACTAGAAATCTATTAGAGATGTTGAACTTTGTAATATATTGTAGTTTCCATTTGATAAAGGTTTTCAAGGCAATGGGTTAAAACAGTTATGACAATAAAATTTTAAGGACAACACGAACACAAAGGCAACTTTATTTTTGCCATATTTCATTGATATTTAACTCAAGTACTAAAGATGTACACAATCTGATTACTTATAGACAGCAATATGTAAGTGCAATCATGCAAACACTTATGCATGTGCTTACTCAGGTCAATGAGACTACTTATGAATTACAGTCAATAGTCTTTTTTTTTATAAGCACTTACTGCCTAGCATTGTGCTCACTACACTGAGGGTAATGGATTATTCATGGCAACAAGCACATAACCTACTAATAAATGTTTGCAGGATGTGCCTTAAGACCATTTCCAGGATTCATGTTGTCCAACACTAAATTCTATCTGCAAATAAAATGAAGTTTGCAGTAAGAAACGAGTTGCACAGGTGTAGAGTAATCAATGATTTTTGTAGCTTATCATTTTAACATCACATTAGCCTCTGGAATCCTCAGTTTCATTTCCAAACAGCGCCTAAGGCACTTTAGAAATCTCAAATGTGTTTTTTTTCCAAGTGTTATCAGCAAGATAAAGTTCAGCAAAAGTTGAAAGAAATGTTAACATCATTGCCATGTTTAAATCAATTCACTTTGTCTCCTTCCAATTTTTCACATACACCATAGTGAATATGTTTGTTGTCAGAACAACTTCTTATTAGAATATCAAAAAATGAAATAAAATACATTACATGTAAAAAAGGACTGGCCGCTTGGGAGGAATGTAGGAACATTGCCAGAGTATTCAGGGATGCAACAAGGAAGGCTTAGGCCCTCTTGGAATTAAATCTGTCAATGTAAAACACAACAAGGGGTTCTTCAAGTGCATAAGTAGCAAAAGGAAGACTAGGGAAAACGTGGACCCCCATGTTGAATGAGGAGGGTGCACTGGTGACAGAGGATACAGAGAAGACAGAGCTACTGAATGTGTTCTTTGCTTCAGTCTTTACTAGACCAGCCCTCAGGAATTCCAGTTCCTGGAGGTAAGAGACAAAATCTGGAGAAAAGAAGACTTTCCACTGGTCAGTGAGGATTGGGTTAGAGATAATTTAGGCAAGCTGGACACCCACAAATCCATGGGCCCTGATGGGATGCACCCATGAGTTCTGAAGGAGCCGGGTGATGTTATTGATAAGCCAGTCTCCATCTTTTTTGAATGATCCCAGTGAACAGGACCTGAGGACTGGAGGAAAGCAAATGTCACTCCAGTCTTCCAAAAGGGCAAGAAGGAAGACTCAGGAAATTACAGGCCAGTCAGCCTCACCTCCATCTGTAGACAGGTGATGGAACAGCTCATTCTGGAGGTCATCTCTAAGCATGTCAAGGAAATTAAGGTTATCAGAAGTAGTCAGCATGGATTCACCAAGGAGAAATCAATACCTTCTGTGACAGTGTGACTAGCTGAGTAGATGAGGGGACAGCCATCAGTGTTGTCTGCTTTGACTTCAGCAAGATTTTTAACACTGTCTCCCATAACATAGTCACAGGTAAACTCATGAAGTGTGGATTAGATGAGTGGACAGTGAGGTGGATTGAGAGCTGTCTGAGACAGGGCTCGCAGGATTGTGACTAGTGGCACAAAATCCAGTTGGAGGCCAGTAGCTAGCAGTGTTCTCCAGGGGTCAGAACTGGGTCCAGTCTTGTTCAATATATTCATCAGTGACCTGGATGAAGGGATGGAGTGTACCCTCATCAAGTTACTGATGATACAAAACTGGGAGGAGTGGCTGATACACCAGAAAGCTGTGCTGCCATCCAGCATGATCTGGACTGGCTGGAGAGTTTGGCAGAGGGGAACCTTATGAAGTTCAACAAGAGCAAATGTAGAATCCTGCACTTGAGGAGGAATAACCCCATGTACCAGTACAGGTTAGGGTATGACCTGCTGGAAAGCAGCTCCACTGAGAAAGACCCGGGAGTCTTGGTGGACAACAGGTTAATACTGACATAGCAATCTGCCCTTGTGGTCAGGAAGGCCAATGGTATCCTGGGGTGCATTAAGAAGATTGTAACCATCAGGTCCAGGGAGTTTCTCCTTGCCCCCTACTCTGCCCTAGTGAGACCACATCAGGAGTATCATGTCGAGTTCTGACCTCCCCAGTTGAAGAGAGACAGAGAACAAGTGGAAGGAGTCCAACAGAGAGCTACAAAGATGATTAAGGAACTGGAGCAGCTCTCTTATGAGGAAAGGAGGCTGAGAGAAGACCTTATCATTTCTATAAATATCTAAAGGGTGAGTGTAGGGAAGATGGAGCTGGACTCTTTTCAGCAGTGCCCAGTGATAGGACAAGGGGCAACAGTCACAAACTAGAACATGGGAAGTTCCACCTAAACATAAGGAAAAGCTTCTTCAGTGTGAGGTTGACAAAGTACTGGAACAGGTTGCCAGAGAGGCTGTGGAGTCCCCTTCTCTGGCGACTTTCAGAACTTGCCTGCACACCTTCCTTTGTAACCTGATATAGGTGAAACTGCTTTAGCAGGGGGGTTGGATTAGCTGATCTCCAGAAGTCCATTCCAAACCCTACCATTCTCTGATCCTGTGAAAATTACAGGCAATGTGTGTACTTCACCAGAATACAGATATTTTGTCTGGTATTGTGCCTTGAACATCCGGTTAACAAGAAAATGAAACAAAGTTCATATTTACCTTGTTTTGGTAGTAGCAGTGTTTTAATTATAACTAGGTTTATGGTTGGACTCAATGATCTTTAAGGTCTTTTCCAACCTAAACAATTCTGTGATTCTAAAATTCTGTGGTAGTCAGAGTGTCCTTAAATGAGGCAAGGTTTGTAGAGAAAGGATAGACCAATTTTTGTTACATCAGTGGATTGTTAGATCAATTGAGAGAGCTTGAGAAAGATGAGGTTAGCTTTTCAGAAAAATATTCTTTAGACTTGTAAGTCAAATCTTAATTTTCTATTTTGCTATTAGCTATTATTACCTAGATTAGAAAAGACCTCTAAGATCATCAAGTCCAACCATCTACCCAATATTATCATGATCATTAAACCACATTCTGAAATGCCACATCTACATGTTATTTTAACACCTCCAGGGATGGTGACTCCACCACCTCCCTGGGCAGCCTGTTCCAATGCCTCACCACTCTCTCAGTGTAGAATTTTTTTCCCAATATCCAATCTAAACCTCCCCTGGAGAATGTAAGTCCATTTCCTCTCATCCTGTCACTTGGGATAAGAGGCCAACACCACCTCACTACAACCTCCTTTGAGGTAGCTGTAGAGAGTGATAAGGTCTCCCCTCAGCCACCTCTTCTCCAGACTAAACAGTCCCAGTTCTGTCACCTGCTGCTCATAAGACATGTTCTCCAGATGCCTCAGCAGCTTTGTTGTCCTTCTCTGGACCCCCTCCAGCATGTCAATGTCTTTCTTATACTGCAGTGTCCAAAACTGAACACAATACTCAAGCTGAGGCTTCACCAGTGCCGAATACAGGGGCACAAACACTTCCCCTCCTTTCAAGCCATACATCCTGTATTTGTTTCATTATGGCTGTTCAAAGGATCTGGTGTTGGTAAATCTGATTCAAGCTCATTTATTTATACCTGGAAATATAAATCCAGTTGCATGTTCCATCATCATACAGAAATGTATAAAATGGATACAAACAGAATTTTTGAATTATGACAAACCACATCAGTCTTTTCAAAAGAAAATCTATTTCTGCATTAAAAAAAAAAAAAAAAAAAAAAAAAAAAAAAAATCAGTAAGTTCATAGTTCATTTCTGAAAAGAGAAAAAAAGATAAAAAACATTCTGGTAGGTTATTTGTTCAAAATTATTTTCACTATCTATGAAAAGGCATTTGCTGTCAACAAGATTGTTACTGGAAAGAAAATCTGAGCCTCTCAAAAAAGTGTCTGCAGTAATGTAAGCTGCTTTCTACCACCTAAATTAATATCCATCTGAGCATCATAATTCAAAACCAGAGGCCTGTAGAATGTACACAACTGTAGGTTTCTCCCCTGCAATTCATTAAAATCTTTACTAGAGTCTTTCTTCTTTTATTCAGGAGAAGAAGGGTGTATACAAAATCCCAAAGAGCAGTGAAGAGACCCATAGGTCTAGGTCCCAAATTCAGAAGTGATTTAATCCTTTTTGAATGAAGCACATTCCTACATTTTACCTTGTCTTACAGAGCTAACTGAAATACTGATATTGACAAAACTAAACAGGATTTGAAAGTTATGGCGTTATTCAGTTGGAAAAATTGAGGATATAGAAAGCACAGAAAACTATCAAAAGAATGAAGTTGTTAAGGATGCATCAAGCTGTGAGTGAGGAAACTTAACCAAACTCCCAAACACAAACATCCTCTCTTACAAAGAAGTTTCCAGGTGTACTGTGGCAATCAGAGGGATGCAGCCTAAAGGCACAGGGACTGCTGGTGATACCTAATCAAAGAGAGGAGCAGGTGCTGTGCTAGAATCCCCCTCAGGCTCTAGAGAGCAGTGCTAGAAATCTTTGCAGCCACAGTGTACCTTCAGTCCAGAGGGAGGGATTCATTGCAGATGTGTCTTTTAGGCAAGAGAATGAGGCTAATTTTCTTTATAATTCCCTTTTAATTTTTCTATTTTTTTTATACATACACATCAGTAAATTATTAGCTATGTCAAGACATTGTGCTAGCAAAATGAAAGTCATATGAGAATACATTTGTAGGATGTGAGTTTATTCATACCTTTAGCAAGGGAGACATCAATTACCCCTTTCTAATGCAGCTCCAGACTTAGTTCTACATATTCAGTTTTACATATTGCTCATCAAGTTCTTGTGAAAAGTCAATAGAAGTATGTAACAGTATTTCTAAAGGTGAAGCATAATTTCCTAACATCTTCTATGATGCATCAACAAGATAAATTGCATGCATGTAAATACACATCTGGGGTTCATGAAAGCTTAGGAATGTGTTCCACATAATGCTGTTTGCAAAACTATCATTATGTTTCCTCTCACTTTAAATTAAAATACTTTCTGATGAAAGGTGTTTGTAATTAACAAAAGTGGATTGGAAACTAAATGAAATCTAACTTTATGTGAGCCAGAGGAACAACATTAAAAGCAGAAAGTGAGCAGTAGTAACAGAAATATACTGTAGCAACCACAATACCTGCTTTAGTTTTCTAAAAATAAAAAACAGTGTGCCGATGTTTATAAAATATATTTGAAAGCACAATGCCAACACCAGCATTACAGAAATGTACACAGTTGCATGCTGAAGTGCCATAAAAATACAAATCAGGACATAATCAGCAGCAACACCGTAGCATTGAATTTCAGCGCTTGCACAAGTCAGCATGAACATTACACAAATTCATGTCATATTTAGAGTCATCTCTTGGACTCTTACTGTTGTAGCTAGCCCTTTTCTTTTATGCCTCCTACCTTTCTTCATAAACTTTTGCGATGTGTTAAGTTTTTAGTTCCCATAAAACAGAAACTGTCCGGCATAACTGATTTGTAAAGCCATATGATCCTATGGTGAAATTCAGGTCATAACAGATGTTCACATAATATTGCACACAAAATGTGTGTGAAATCCATATGAAAAGCCTGTATTTACCAGAACTCTAGCTACCCTGAAAACGTGTATTTATAATAAACTTCTCCCTAAGAACTTTAACACTCAACAACTTGTTATCAACTTCTTGGTAGTGAGGCTTCAAAATAAATGCTGTTCTTGCTGTTGCAACTTAACGGAAAAGAATATATATATGAAAAATTAGACTAAACAGAGATTTCTTTTCTTTCAAGGTTTCTAAAGTTTGTATCTTAGTGTACTAACATTTCTGTGACCACAAGGGGATCTGCAGCAATTTTATCCATATGTGGTTTAAAACTTGAGTTTCTCAATGCTATTAAGCAGTTTTATATTTTTTTGCAGTGGTGTTGAAGAAGTTGTGGGTCTTGCACTGCAGTATTCTGGTCTCCGGAAGGGTTTGTTGCTACATATGATTCATCGTGTGGATGGTACACACAGCTAGCACATTGTTGTCACTGAAAGGAAGGAAACACATAAACCCAATCTCTTTCTTAATAGAATTTTTACAATAGAACTTTGGCAAGGGAAAAGCCTTGTATAAACAGTATGTCACACAAAGAAGCAATGTTCTGCACTTGGATTGGATGCTTCAGAATAGAGGAACAGTTCAGAGGGAGAGAATATCTCTCCAGTTGTGTGCCCCATGTCACAGACAGTTATGTGTCTTAATACATTGCACCATCTGTAATAAATCTTTCAGTTACATGCAGACCCTGACACTCATCAGCAAGGGGGATCAGTTTGTGGTCTCGGCTGCTGGTAGAAACTTCTTCTCAGCAACACTGCAGGAAGTATGAAGTACAGTTGAGGCACTGGATTTAAGTTCACTTGAGACTTCATTGCTTCAGCAGCATTTTTGGAGACATATACCTGGATTCTATGATCCTGTATAGTCAAAAGTACTATAGTCTACAGTATCACCGTAGATCTCACATCACATACCTCAAGGTGCAGCAATTTTTTTTAATGACTTATTTATTTCATGCTTACAACTGGCTGATGGATTTTAGAGATGGCAGTCTCTAGAAGTCATAACCTCTTCCTGTCTTTGCTGAGGAGAACTACCTGGAAGGCTGGAGTGCTGTCAGATGTTGATAGAAGTTTGGGAACAACACTGAGAAAATGGACCTAGTTCTTATGTGTTCTCTCACAGGATGAACAACTTGTTTGTCCTTTGCTTATTTTCTTTTCTGCCTCTTCTAGGAAATTTTAACCTAAGATGACAGGATGGTATTTCTGTTCCCAAAGGAATCCAATTCATTAACATAGAGTCCTCAGAAAGCCCTCGGCATCTATATGCAAAAGTTGGAGATGTCCATCTGAATACCCAAATAAAAAAATAGCTCTTATGTGAGTGGGTTAGGATTTTGGATTTACACTGATACATAAAATGTCTCTTCATCAGGCACAGCTGCAAGTCATATAATGCTGTCTCAGAACAACTGGTGCTCAGCTAAGAAGCATCAACATTATACGTTTGCTATCATTTGTTTGATGGTTTTCTTGGGTTTTTTTAAGAATTCAGAAATAAATAATAGTGAAGCTTGTTATAAAATCTGAAACTAAGATGCTGTTTTTTCAGATAATTTGCTTTCTCAAGCAAGTATCAATAGTATCACTGCTCACCTCTCCTAATGCTTTTCTGTTAGACATAGCTGCAGAAGGTAAAGTATATACTGACTGCAGTGACTTAATATAAATTTGAGATGAAAATGAGAATAGGAAAGAATGGGAAAACTGTTTGACTTGTCAAATTCTTGCCTAAGTAATCTACATGTATCAGAAAAGAGGAAGAAATAAAGAAGCAACATTAAATTGCACAGGAGAGGAAAACAGAGGAAGTCAGATACGGACAGGGATGAATAGTGCCTGCAAATAAAAAAATGTTATGTCCAACTGTTCATGTCATACAAATATTTTATTCAGTTCAGAAGAAAACCTGCATTTCATATTACTTATATGGTTGGTCACTCAACTTGACAGGCATATATCAAACTTTTTTTTCAATAACAGAAATAGAAATAAAAAAAACCCCCACTATCTACCAAGAGGATAATTGATTCCAGAAAGAAAAAAAAAAATCTGCCCTTAGTGCTGTCTGTTGACTGATAAATCATAGATCAAAATCCCTCCTATAAAATATTGAAGCAAGCCTTATACTCCTCAGGCATAGATTGGCACTTCAATGATTTGCACATACTAAGGACCATTTGAATCCAAAATAATTTCAGGATGTTGCACTGGTGTCTGATTTCATCTCAATTTTACAGCCATCTGTTCATGACAACTCTAATTGTTATGTTTCTGAAAAGGAGATGGACATTCATTAAGAGTACATTTAAATATGCAAACCATGGTAATGTTCACTTTAACAGGATAGTTAGTTTTTCTTCCTTATAGAATCTCCAGATATAGGCCAACATCCAGCAGAGATGGTCTGCAGCTCATATGTCTAAGTTTTTTAACATACAAATGATTTTAATCTTCAATGGAAATATTTTTTTCTACTTCGTTTTCTGGAATGAGATACGTGGCTATTGTTTTTAAGATAGGAAGATTATTTTTCTTCTAAAGGCATTTCTTCTGTAAACAGACTTTCTTCTCCTGTCTGTTCACAAATGACATGCCTCATTTTTCCTAACCAAAAATGTGCAAACTAATACAAATAGGACATATCAAGCAGGTATTAAATTGCTGTCAGGATTGGCTTGTCAATAATAAGAACTATAACTAAGGTTGTGACAAGGCCTGCTGGATGCCTTAATTGTGTCCCCAGATAGAAAGACAAGTCATGGGGTTTTTTTATATATGAGACATCTGCAAAATATACAGTTGTCCTCTACTCTTTCAGTGAATTCTCTTTGGCCTTAGAAGATAATACAAACTTTTTCATTCTTTGTTCACTTGATTAAAAGACAAAAACCATCAACACAATTAAACTACAATCAGGCTTTGGACTAAACCATATGTCCCTTTTTCCTCATTACATAAATGAATTTGCAGGCCATTAAGTACCAAACCTTTGCCTTTAGATATAATTTTACACTTTTAGGTGACCAACTCTTTCTAATATATCTGGAATTGTGTATGAAAATGCTGTGAAATGAAATGACACTTGAAGAAAATTTTAAAAGTTTGATGGCCATGTTGAAACACTTTTGAAGAAATACCCTTAAGGGTATTCATAATTTAAATTGATATAAGTTTTGTTCTACACAAGAAGATTTTGATTAAAAATAAATAAATAAATCTCTGATTGTAAGTAGTACAACAGAATGAGGCAAGAAAATGTTTTACTTATGTTTGAGCCACAAAACATAGCAATATTTTATTAAAAATTCTGTAATGATTGTACAGAAAATTAGCATTGTTCAGCTGTCATAACTGCATCTCTTGCAATAGATTGTTTTATGTTTCGTCTTAAATCCATCTGTCCTGTGCTCACAATATTTGATTTCAGGATAATGGCAACATCTTCATAGCTTATTTATTCTCAGATAAAGGATGGATAATTTCAGCCATAACATATTTTTAATGAGATTTTTGTCATGGAGAAAATTTGGGGCAATGTTCTCTGCTGGTATAAATTGCTCCAGTTCCAGCTTCAGACAATCCGTATTCAAAAGTTATGATAATACAGAAGAGAATACATTTTGTATCTTGACAGGCAAACTTTCATAAGAATTTTTCAAGGCTGAGCTATATGAAGCAGGACTTGCTATAAAGAGCCATCACAAGCTGCCAAGACGTTTAAAAATAGGCATTGGCAAAGAGAACAGTGGTATCCTAGAATTATCCATCAAGCACTGCTGCATTCCTAGATTCCTTTGAATGCTTCTTGAGCTTGCAAGGTAAGCCAGACAACTTCAAAGAATTGCTGGCTTCCCCACAGGGACATCTCTCCATCTAAGTCACTCTTTTTCTCCTGCTGTGCTCTTTGAAGAGCAATATTATATGCCCAGTACTTGGATTGTGGCCATTCTGAATACAGTCATGTGTCAATTACTCCTTTCTTTTACTTTTTTTTTTTTTTTTCTTTCTCTGTCAAAAATAAACAATTCTGTCCTTAAATCTGTGGCCAGTTATACAGCCTGAATAATGGACATTTTTTGTATGTGTCTAATTCTCTTAATTCCTCCCAGTCACCCTCACTGTAATACAAGCCTAGACCTTGTCAACATTGTTGTTTCAATTTCTTTTTCCAGCAGACAGATTGATTTCTTTGGCTAATGCCATCATCCCTCCCTCAGAATCATTTAATGGCCTGAGGATGTCACACCAAGCCATTATTACTATTCTCTCTATCCATATCAGGTACAGCTTTGCTGTTTTTAGCTACTCCTTGTAAATATCTTATCCAGAGATGCTGTTTGTTCACTAGATCTTGTGGTTTGGAATCAGACATTTCTCTATGTAAGACAACACCATAAAAGAATTTCTTCCATAAAGGCATTTCTGCATAACCAACTTTCTTTTCTTGACATATTTTGGTATTTTTTAAATCCTTCTACTCATAGTTGGCAACTATGTACTGTATTGCAGGCAGAGGGAAAGACCTTGTCATGGTTCCAAAGCTTATGATTCCCAAGACTGTGCTAATGCTTTTCTTCTTCATGTTGTTGAAAAGGTTATTTATTGCTAACACTGACATGAGCATTAAAGCTAGACTTTACATCTTAGATGAGCATTGCTATTCTTCATGCAGAGTCAGATTCCAGATTATTATTTGTAGATGCTTATACACACACACAAAAATTACTATGGTGAGACATGAAAGAAACACAAATTTAATGTTCTGTTTCCTCTTTTCCGACCCCCACAGCACTGAGTGATATCTGACCCGTCCTATAAAAGCTACAGCAGCATGTGTGGGTGTGCCACTCTATCTACTAATGGCATTGTACTTATTTCAAGGGGAAGCATTAATATGAATTAGGAGAGCTGTCATGGTTTTAATTTCTTAAACATGACATGGAAGTGCTTCTGATGAGGAAAGTAAGTAAATACTGTGAAGCCTGAAGAGCCCTAAAGGCACTTAATAGGGTTGCAGATCCTGTCACTATTCCTTTACCTAAGGTATTCCTTCCTACCCTGGCACTAGTATGCTTTACAGTCTTTAGCTTCACAACAAATGGCTGTGATGCCTGCAACAGTTGTAAGGCTATAGTACTGGGGCTGGAGACATCAAACACAAAGCTTCTGGGGGCAGATCCACTGACAGACTGATACACGTCATGTGACATCAGACTTAGATATTATATGCAAAAAGCCTCAAAACTGGCATTCAGGTGTCATCCCACTGTAGGGTTTTAATGTCCAAAGAGATGTCTATGTTAGACCTTCATGTGTTTAATGTCCTATAGTTCTTTTTTCGGAGAAGACCTGAAGTGCCTAAGGCTTGACATAGCTGAACTCTTCAATATTGTGCACATGTCTAAATTTCACTAGGATTTACAATTTGGGTGTTTTCTGCTGGAGAATGAGCCTGTTCCACCTGGTATCCTCAGACTATATCTTCCCTGAGAGAACTGTCAGATAAACAGGTCCCTTCTTTTTCTTAAACCATAACTGATGAAGGAAAGTGTAATAGTGGTGGTAGTGAAAAGGCAAAAATGAAGCAGTCTGACGGGATGTGAAGAATCAGGATCAGATTTCTTCACTACCTTTACTTTCCACTTGAAAGAAATAAAAGCTGTATCACCCAGCTTACAAATGAAGGCTATTCTAAGGTGTGCAGGGTAGGGGACATCTCAAAATCTTGATAATGAAGTATCATGGTGCAGTGGAGAATCAACTGTACATATGACAGTAATTTGCACAAGTCTTAAGTAGACATGAACTCCAACACTGCTTAAAGTCTACTGACACTAGTAGGCTGAATGAGAAATTACCTTGAATGCCTATGAGCTCTAAACTATGGCCTTACAGTAATATGTATGCCTTTTTTATTTGATCCCTGTACCAGTGCTTTCATATCTGACTATTCAGCATTCTATCTGTACTTGTACCTGCTGGTAGCACAGTAGCTGCTGGATTGCAATGAAACTGTAAGATGCTCCAGTTCAGAGCCTTGCTAATGCTGACAATTGATTTAGCATTGTAAGCTACCTCAACAGTGCTGGGCTGTTTTTTTGTTCAGAGATTTCAGTAGGGAGTTATTTTAAGAGATATATTTCCTTTGCTGGAGTAAAAAAGCACAGTTTGTCTTAATTATCCCTGACGTTTCAAACCTCATACCAGGCGCTTCCTCCAGGGACAGAAACAAACCAGTCTCCTCCAGAAACCAAGTGTGAAATGAATAAATAGGGCTCTGGTTGCTCTAATGGCACAGTGCAGTTACTATTTTTACTGTGGGGGTACGATACTGTCTAGAGTGGGTTTTTTTTATCTCTGAGGAAATTCAGGGCATTGATAGGTGAAATATTGTGGACAATTAAGAAAGGAAAAAAGCTAGTCTAAAAAAGCAATATTTGGTAGGTACTTGGTTGCCTGGTGTATTCATTCTGAGAACAAAGTTTTTCTCAGAGGAAAGGGAAGGAACAGAGCAGCTATGCATCATGGACAGAGGCTGCTGTTCTTTCTGTCTGCAATCTGTTGAAGGTATGAGTAATTAGAAGCTTCTCCATATCATTTTATACCTTTTTCAGTGTAACTTTTAATGCATTCTTTGTTTACATTTCATGTACATTTTAAATGAAATATCTAGCTTGGGAGCTACTATTGTCACATCCCTGCGCAAAATCCTGAAATCTTGTAGAGAATCTTGATGAGGCTAAGAATGAAGGAGATTATTAAGGAAACAATTTTATTTATGGTTTTTTTGGTTTGGGTTTTTTTTTAATGCTGGTAGATAAATAGATAAATTGTAGAGCTCTTTCTGAGCTGAAAGTAACTATTAAACTTCAATAGAAAGGACTTAGTGGTCTTTCATGTGGTTAGGAATTCCTATGTGTCACAAGTACTGAATTTCATTGAAATGAAATGAACCAGGAAAGAAAACAAACAAACAAATAATGAGTTGCTGCTGTATTTTCAGCATGTTTTCATGAGCCTGTGAAGGTGATGCTTTATCAGAAAGAAGTCTGAATTGCTGCTGCTGCTTGCTGTGATTTTTTAAATAAAGGCAGCTCTAAATTGAAGCCATAGCATAAGTGCACTGCTGACTGGATTCTCAACAGCCCAGCAAGGAACTAGTTCCATGGCATAAAGGACAGTCTGGCATCTTTCTTTTACTAAGTCTCAAACTGCCTGTGGCATCCGTGTGCAAGCAATACCTGTTTGTGAATAATCAAAGAAGTTCTGCGAGATATTTTTCACTAAATCTATTTTATAGCACTTCATGGCCACAAAACAAACTTCACACTGTGGTCAGCTGAAGATTAAATCAGTGATTGTGGATTGTGCTTACACATAGACAATCTTCCGGTACAGAGAGATGAAATGAGCAGCTTTACCCAGACTTCATGGAATTTATGACAATGAATGTAGTACAATCTGCCAAAGGAAATTGGTGATGGCAAAGTGCTGCTATGCTTCACAGATTTGTAGATGTGGAAGATCCTTGGACCATCCTCTACTGAGCAAACTGCAAGCTGATGCCAATTCAAGAAAATACCAAGTATGGAAGAGACAGATTTCAAAGGCTTTCAGTGTGTCTTCTGGCATGATCATTAAATTCAGTTACCTCATTCTATATCCACAGTTTGCTGCCGTTAGCGTTTAATGAGGGTATCAATTTGCTGGTAAAGATTTGCAAGAGGAAGTACGAAGGTGTCATGCAGAAAATCCATACCTTGTTCTGAACCTACCTAACACACTGAAATTCATACAAACACCCTGAGGGGATTGTGTGCAATTTTTGTACCCAAGCTCATGCACACACATCTGAATTCTAAACTTATGGTAGTATTCAAGCACTCCTAACCCCAAATAATAGAAAATATCAGATGCATTTGGTGTGAAATGAATAAAATGCAAAACAGCTTTGAAAAGTTCCTGGCTGGAGACAGAATTATAAGAATAGGTATTCTTTTGCTATCAGGATACACATGAGCTTAAGTTCTCTAAATACTAAATATTTTAAGGATCATTCAAAAAAATAATAGATCTTTTGCAACATTACCAATAATGTAAGACTAGCAAAAAGAGAGACAAGGTTTTAAGGGCTGTAGAAACACTTCCTAATGTTTTATATGCAGTACCATATAAGCCTTTATTTGTAAATATATAGTCAAATATAGTTCTGTCATGATATCTGTTTACCAAGATTATTCTTGTCCTTATGGAAGACTTATGGAAGTCTTGCATTTATAATTTTTTTTCCATACCTATTGAAAACCTGAGTTCAATAAGACTCAGCTGAATGCATCAGTTTCCATGTTGCTAATTTTATAATGATTTTGATTCTCATATGGTGTTAGGTATACAGCAGAAGTGAAAATTAATTTTTAGGTCACTAGCTATTCTCATTCAAAAACCAGCATAAAATTAAGCTCAGGGGTCAATATTTTGTAGTTTTGACCATGACCTCTATGAAAATGTTATCTACTGAAGTTAAAACACCATGCTTTAGGGCTGAGCTGTGCTTATCTAGTCACACAAAAGATGCATTGCATATCAGCCTATGTTAATATCATAGTGTATTAAAATATCATAAAATAATGTTATTATGTGCTAAGATGTTATTAAAGGATATTATAGAAATCTATAAAATATAGAAGATATTGATTCCAAGGTGATTGTCTCTTTGTTTAATATTTGTAAGGCTTTTTTCCTTATTTTTCATTGTCACAATATCTGTAATGACATATTATTAATGACATCACATTATGAAGTTCTTCCACTCATGGTATTTCTGCATCAACAAACTTGAGCATTTGCATATGTGCATGTATGCGTATGTGTGTACGTATGCATGTGTAATGCTGAGAAACATCAGTCTCTCAGAGTTTCCAACAATCCTGCCTAACAGTATTTAGGTAATACTGATAAATTAGGATAATTTTGATTTATGCAAGTGGTAAAAATTATAGGAACACTTGGAATCTCCTTTTACTTTCTCAACACTTAAGTCAAAGCCTGTTGAAGTTAATGTGAAGCTTTATGTTTATTTCAAGTGGAACTCAGAAAAGAACTTAAGTTGATCATTAAGTTGTTCAGAAACATAGATGATAATGATAGCATGAGATATTCCATAAAAATTACATGGACTCAAAACAATGCAACATTAATTTGAAGTTCTTCAAAATTCACGTTTTTATCTTTGGATGGCCATATATATATAAATATGTAACAACTATATAGAATTTAAAATCTTTCACAATCAATTCTGTTCAAATGGTTATAAGGTCATAGTTTCAACTTTTTTTTGCATGAAATGTTACATAAGAATCGGGTAATACACTGCTTGAATGATGCTTACTCCTCTACAGATACTGAAGGCTTTCAAACAATATATTTTTTTAAAATAAAATACTTTGCTCCAAAGAGTCAGAAAATACATAGTTTTACTGTGGTCACTAGGCGTACATTCTGTCTGGACACTATCTCCCTTAACTCTGTTCTCATACCTGTTTGATTTACCATAGTGTGCTTGTTGATTTACCGTAGTGTGCTTGTTGATTTCTTCCTGATCATTATTTACTAAGCTACAATACACAAAAAGTTACAACTGAAAGACAGATTAATAATTCATACCTCTATTATAGAAATCCGTAAATTGTATTCCAAGCAATGAGCTGCATCTGTTACCTAAAAATAAGAAGACAGGCACAGCATGGTAACAATTTAGAATATGGAGCATTGCACGGCAGGAAAGTTCCCATTGAGATGACTTTGGCTTAGATGAAAGTCCTAGCTGTCTACTTTCTTTGATTGAACAGTTTTATTTTTTTAACAGTAAACACTACTGTACATTCTGTGAATATTGCCAGTCTGCAAGAATGTCAATAATTCTTTCTGACAAAACCAAGCTGTAGAGGTTAGGTTGAGGGTAGTGCACATATCATCTTACAATAATTAAGGGAAATGTCTTCAGGAAACTGTCTCTTTCTGATGTATAAAAAATATATGCCTAAAACTAGAGTTATTTGTAATGTATACTATGCTGCAAAAAGTAATCATTTGTATCAACGTCAGTTAAAAAAAAAAGTAAAATTTACTCAGACATTCACTTCAAAAATCAAAGCTATTACAGTACAATCTTAATACTTTCTGCAGTGTGGATGAAGAGGGACAGAATGCCATATTAATAACCAATTAAACCTAAAGGATTTTTTTGTAGATTTTAATTAAATCTTTGTCACAGGAAAATAGTGACAATCTCAAAGCCAGTCTACCCTGCATTTTAAAAAGTTCTAGGTCTCATGATGGTTTAAATGCAGATCTATAGATCTCATCCTGGGAAAATCAGTGACATTTTGTCTTTGTTATTATTGAGTGCAAAGTTCCCAATCATTTTGCTGCAAAGTCACATGGAACATGCTTCAACTTTTTCCTTAAACTGGATTTTCAAAAACTACACTGAAACTTTGAGTACCTTGCCTTTTGATATATATATGACATGATAATAACGTATTCTTTCTCATCACTTGTGTATTTTTCATTTTTTAAGTACCAAACATGACACCTTGATTAAGGTGACCTTAACTATAGTAAAGAATGTGGCTACTTATATCACAAACCAAGTATTCCAAATTAGTGAAAGGGTTTTTTGGTTGTTTTGCATGGTTTGCTGTGGGTTTGTTTTTTTAAATTAACCTCAGTCACCCTTCTGTGAAAACAAGATAGTAATGGTATCTGTACACAGAATTTTTAGAAAAACAAATCAATTAATACCTGTTATATATTGTGATGATGTAGCATAATATAGTATCTGGTGTCTTTTTAAAATAATTACAGAAAGTCCCCAGAGTCAGGTCACAGATCATTCAGTTAAAAGCTATGGTCCTGCTTGTATATGCTGTCTGTACCCAAAATCTCTCTTCTGTACAGTGGAACTGTGTTCACAAGAAACAGTGAGAAAGTAATGTTCCAGTTTTCCATTTCCCTCCTATCCTGAGCTGCAGAGACCCACGTATTTTTGGGAAATCTCAAATGCAGATTATTTTGAACTCTGCCTGGTTAAAGGCAGATAGAATGGAAACTGGATGTTCTGCTCATACAACTTTTCAATTAAATAAGCTGAAATATATAATGGAAAACTGTTTATTCTTTCTTTCTGGAACAAACCAAGAAATATCTCATGGCCACTGAATTTTACTTTAAAGATTTGGATCCTGTGAGAAGTGAGGGATAAAAGTATATTTGGTTTGAACTCCCCAAGAAATTTAGACAGAGGAAAGTGATGTTCTTGGAGACTGCTTGAGGATAAGGGTGCACAAATTTACAATGCTCCTGACCTGGATTCCCCAAATTTCTGCACTATTAATGCAGATATCATCTGCAAAATTTTGATTCAGCCACTAGAAAAGAAATATTCCTGACTTAGATTAAAGCAAGCCATTAAGATATTTTTATTTTATTGAGGAAAAAATAAGTTTACGTGTTTGGTGAATTGAAGATATAAAATGGAAATTAGTCGTCTACAAAACTGTACTGATCAGTCGTTGCCAGATCTAATAAAGAGGTATCAGTTCAATTTAAATTATATGATTCATTTGTATTATAATGTTCCTGGTCTTTTTATAGAGATTTCCTTGTAAATCCATTTGCTCTTGATTTACTGTCCAGTAAGCCAAGACAGTAAAGAAAATTATCCACTTGGCCAGGATGGGTAAGGGCAATGTACTTTGTGTCAGTATCACACTGAATGTCTCAGTTACAAGAAAGATTACACCTTAGACCTGGAGTATTTTTCAGGTTACTTGTTCATTAAGGCAAGCTGGCCAAGACAATTCTATTGATAACTTAACAGCAACAATAGGATGTCAAGTAGTTCTTTCTACTTCACTTACAATGAATACATTATATGGTATTGTGAGCTTCTTCAAAACACCTTTTTTGCACAAGCAACATTTTGGTCATGGAGGTATTGCATGATGTTAATTTATTGTAATAGTTCATGTTTTCCAGCAAAATGCATGAAATTTTACTAGTCAGGGTTAGATGAGATGAAGGTTATACACTAATTAAGACTATAAGTACTCTAAAGTGTTTTCTTCTGCTGGAAATGAAAATGTTGATGGACTTATACAGCCTCCACCTTCAGGGGATAGCTATAAGGTAAGAAAAAAGGGCAAAGTCTGCTCTGGTTTGTAGAGTACAAGTCCTACCCATCTTCTGCCTGAAGTATGTGGAAACCTGGCACTGGTGAGGTGAGGGGGAGGCTGTTCCTACAGGCTCCATCTCTCTATCAGTGGATTGCTGTCTCCAAAGTCTGGAGATGTATGTGGGTAAGAGGGAAAGTGATCTAAAATAAGATGCTCTTGGTTTCATTTTCTCATTCACTTATAGAGTAGCATCTGCAGAACAATAACAGCACTATTAGAAAACAAAACCCAAATAGTCCCTCTGGAGCCCTTAGAGTGGTCTCTTCAACAATTAACTCGTAAAGCCAGTTCTGGATGGCTTCAGCCAACTTCTTTTCTAATTTGTTCTATTCAAAAGAGATTAAGCAATTAGTCCTTGTTGTGTATTAATCATGTGGGATAAAATGAAATTAAAAATTAAGCTTGAAGGAAAATAATAGACAAAGGTTCTGAAACTAGATAATCACAGCATCATAGAATGGTAGAGGTTGTAAGGGACCCCTGGAGATCTTCAAGTCCAACCCCCCTGCCAGAGCAGGATCACCTATAACCAGAAACTCTATCAAAGCAATGAATGAGTTACTAGGCTTGCCTAAGAAGGTGTTACATACAATCACCTCAGGGCTGAAAACAGGGTGAAAGCGATAATGCTGTTTGTCCACCAAATTCCTTGCTTTATAGCAGAGAACATTTTCAGACATTTGAAAAACAAAACAAAACAAAACAAACCCAAAAAGAATGGTAACTTCATGACCTTTATCTCATTTTGTGCATTATTTATTATACTGATTCTAAAAGAAGATATTTTCTTTTGAATTCCTAATATAAGACATCTTGTGGAAAATGAATGCTATTTGGCATCAATCAAAAGAAATATTAGCCACCAAATGGAAATTTGGAATGCACAAATTTTCAATTAAAAGTTACTGTAGTGGAGTTTGTTCTATGAAAAACCTCATCTCTTTTGCATTTCTATCCTCTGTATATGGAATGTATATGCAATGTATTTTTTTACTCACAAGTATTTTACATTGTTACATTCATGTCATCTTCACAGAAGGTTGTTTGATACATTTGTCTTTCTCTAGACTTATGATTTATTGACATTTTTTCTAATCAGATTCCTAAGATCTACTCACAAAATTATCTAAATTCTAACAATAAATGAATGCACTGAGAGCAATTTTGTGATCTATCATTTAGGAATGAATAGTTTCTCCACAGCTGTTTCCTGCCCTTGGATGGAAGAAGCTGCAAGACTGTAGAGAATTTCCAGTAAGTTCTGCAGCACAGGAGGGACAAAGCCATGCTACTTTCACCTCTGAGCCATTCCCAATTATCTGTCTGGGAAGAAGAAGCAGTATTTTTGCAAAGCTGATATATGTGATTTATCAGTCTTTTGGAAGAACGTTAGAAGCTCACTCATAAAATGAATGAATCAGACGTAACCCTCTCTTCTAATACCTTTAGTTTTTTCCTCTGTTTGTAAGATTTCAGTGTTATGAGGCATGGAGATTTGACAGAACATAAGACCTCTTAATTCTCAATGATTTTTAAATTGAGAAGTACCAAAAGCAAACATTCTGCAAACAACTGTTCAGATATAATCTTGAATGAAACTGTAAAAAGATTCTACAGGTAGTGGAGTATGACCAATAGTTAGACTCAACTGGAGTGTAAAATTACTACTACTTTCCCTTTTTTCCCTTTTTTATCTTTTTTCCCTATTTCTCCCTTTTTTCCCTTTTATTTTTTGCCTCCCTTCCCCTCCCCTTTTAGAAAGGGAAAAGTTCTGAAATATTTCCAGAATTCCAAAAGCTGCTTAATAATAATTATAAATAATAAAGTATTAGAATGAATATTAACAGAATAAAATTGTTTATGTAAATGCAGCAAATTTTAGCACATCCAGATAAAGCAAAAACACATTGTCACAAAATAGGAGGCAGGTGGGAGGGTTTTTATGTTTGCAAATTAAATTTCTTTTTTTCCTTATATATTTTTCGGCAGCTTGCTTTTTGACATGCAGGTCTCTGTAGAATAATACAGTGTAATTCAGAATTGGGGTTTAACATCTTAATTATTATAATTTTAAAAAACCCCTATTTAAATACTGTAATTGGACCGAATATTGCTTTTAATTTGCTTCAAAACATATTTCTATTTAAAAGTATCCAACAAATTAACCCAGATTTTGATTAATGAGTAAAACCATTCTATAAGTGAGTTTTTAAAGAAAGTGAACCAATGTTAAATATTTCTATTTCAATATCTATCACTGCAAAAGAACATGAAAATGAAAACTTTCTGAACTATTGATTCATTGAAATTATGGGAAAATTATTAGAGTTTTTCAGTAGAGAAGGAAACCAAGATGAATTATTTGCTGTAAAATATTTGTTGAATCAAGGCAAAATCTATTTTATTGTACACAAACTGAGCATAATTTTAATTTATTTGTCCATTTTTAAAAAAACCTGACATGCTGATATTTCAACATATGGCTTACTTGTTAACAAGTTAACTGTCTATGTTTCCATGGAAAATTTTATGCAGCTTATCAGAGGGAAATCTCAAAATTTGAGTTAGGTTGGTTGGCATTTTCTCATATATAACTTATAACTCATGTTGCATTGGTTTTGACTTTAATTTCATCTTGTTTTACTGAGCCTGCTGTACTAACAGAGTCTTGGTCATTAAACATTATGAATTTTAAACACTTTCACAAACAGGAATTTAAAAAAAATTGCAAACACAGAGTACATTGGGAATAAACTATTTGTGCTAGTGTTATCTGTTGCTGTACATTTTTTCTTTGCATTCCACATCCTAAAAGAAAACGACCCCATACATTCTTATTATGTTGTTCCTCTGCCAGTACCATACACTTCAGTAGGGGGTGCAGGTGCCAAGCGACACTGAAAATCAGGCAATTAGTGCCTCTGTTATGATACTGAGGCCTGATTAGCCTCTGCCTTGTGAATACCCCCTTTGACCTGTGAGAATTATTTTCATGCAGTTTATTGCTGTAGTTTAATTCCCAGTTTCAGCTGGGGAACTGTTTGGAGCTGCTGCTTTTTTTATTTCCAGTAGATGAGTTGATATTTTAAATAAGCTCTACATGTATTATTAATATGAGATCATATTATAAGGGGAACACAGATGCTAAGAAATACAGAGGTCTTTTTCTGCTCACTTGTAGTAAAAAAGGCAACTCTTAAGCTGAAGTGAGGGAGGCAGGTACAGTAGTAACCAGCAGAAGGTGGGTTTGACTCCATGGCATAGGAAGAAAGAAGAGTGAAAGGAGGGGGAAAAGGAGAAGCAGAAGCAGCCCTAATTTTTTTAAGGAAAATGTCAAAGACAGAATGAACCAGAGACTTCTCAATAGCTTCTTATATATGCACTTACAGATGAGCATGCTTTTGTCTGTTTAGAACTGCTAAAGTAGCTTCAGAGATTTCTAGAAGAGACAGAACAAAAGGTAAGACTAAAGGTGTAGACTCACTAAATTATTTTCAGTTTTTCACTGGGGACAGAAAAACAGATAGAGTTTATTGACTAAAGTAGTGTCTGTCTTGTAAGTCCATACTTCTATATAACCTCTGATGTTCTCCATGTTTATTGGGGAATGCCAGTACAGATCTCAATGCCTACATGCAATTTTACTAGCTCATCCCTTCTCTGACAAACTTCACAGCTTTACAACCACAATGGCAACAGCAAAGCACTTGTTTTCACTTACAGTTGCTTGAGGGAGAAAATTACATCATTCTATGATATGGAGCAGCTGTCAGGCAAGTAAAAAACATGGACTGCCTTCATGGCTTTTCATACAGTGAGGGTTCAGTCCTGCTTGTATTAATGCCTTGACTTCACCTGTGCTAGATCCCCCCTTGAGAGCAGTATTTTTATAAGACCTAAGCACAGGTCTAATTTATACACTAATTCTGCAAGTGAGAATTGGTCTGCATTGTCATGTGGCTGTGTCTCATCTGTTAAGTCCAGCACCTTAGCTACTGCAGTAGTCCTCTGCGTAGCCTTAGTGTGCTTTTGCTGAAGTCTGCAGAAATACTCCTGTTTTAGTGGGAGGAGAGTTTCGTCAGCACTTTGTGAAAACCATATGCTGAGTGTACAACTAGCCATTAGCTTGAATTTCAAAGTATAAATTCTGACTAAAAAATGCCTAGCACTGTAGCAGCACCCACTAAAATACTGTGTTTGGTGCACACAGTCACCATAAACAGCATGTAACTTTGTTTTGTTTTGTTTTGTTTTGTTTTGTTTTGTTTTAATGGAAATACATTAAAAGGCTAAATAGGTGACTTCCCAGGAAGTAAACTGAGCCATAACTATACAATAAACATGACTTACTGCAATTTACATGCAGTTTCTGAATGTAAAAAAGTAAATTAAAATTCTATATATGACAGAAATCAAGAAAGCTCATGCAACCATGCTCTTAAAATTCAGTTAAATCTGGTCTCTTTGGATCACCATATCTCAGACAGAGAAATTTTTGGTTCTTTAAATTTCTGATGTTTTTAACAAATAAAGTATCTCTCTTAAACTTTGAATTTATTTTTCTCATAGCAGCCTTTATAGCAACTATACCTAAAAACAAATTAGTGATACAATATCTTGAGTGGTTTTGCAGCATAAATTTCTACTCTTAAATTCAAGATTATGAGGACCCCATTGTTACTGTGTACTAAAACCTACATGGAAAAACATGTGATCAGTTATAACTTGTACTTTCCCAGTCTTTCCACAATTCCCATCCTTGTTAAGGTCATCAGCAGAAAAAATTTTGTTGAGGACCACCAACCGTCTTGGTGAAGCTGGAGGATGAAAATTCATGATCCTAAACATACACATTCCAAAATGTAATATATTTTTGTCCAGTTTATTAGAAGCTTTTCTAGAAGCTAAATGTATGAACTCTATCAAACATGATGTACCACAATAAATCCACATAATCAATAAACAATAGAGACACCCAGTCATGGCTGGAAGAACATTTTTCACAAACAACACTTCATCTTTGACCTCATAGTCCCAGATGTCTCAAGGGAGCCCTAAAGAATAAGTTCAAAAGACAAGCCTGGGAACTAAAATTCATCACTCGCTGTACATTAAAAATCATAGACCTCAGTGGAAATATCAGTTTTATAACATGCTATAACTTTCCTCTGTTGAGAGAAAATCTCTCCAGGTTGCACAGAGCTAACTTTTTTATCACTTTTTCCTTCCAGTCCAACAGTTCTTTATTTTCTGATTAGGTTTAATTAACATGATCAAGTTGAATTCAGTGTTTTTGTTCTCAAACTGTATTTATAAGATTTGCTGCTATTTAGACATTTTTTATTTCTATTCTAAATCTGAAGGAGTAGCATGCACTGACATTGTCTGATTTTTCACCAAATGTATCAGGCCTGCAATAAAATATACTCTTTTCCTACAAGTTTTGTTATAAAGTGAATCAGGATGAGCTGTTTCAGGTTCAAGATGAGCAATATTAATCACTGGTCATGTATCTGACTGAACTCCAATTTCGATGGTAAGAAGGCATACTGCTTCTTTTAGGACTTAGAGAAATAATCAGGTGGCTATACCAAGGACCTGATTCCTGCTGACAGACCTAAATACAGTTCCATTCAAAAAGGCTGGAGTGGATATTTTTTTATTTAAGATCTACCTCTTGTCCTTTCTGTCTTTCTCTTTTGAAGGATGGGAAACACATAAGAGAAGAAAATAGAGAAGAAATTTCTCAAAATGCTTGTCTGAACTTTGGGCACTGGTGTCTCAAGAATGATTGAGTGGTACTGTTGCTCAACATAAAAGACAAGAGAGGACTTTTTTTCCTGTTCACTTTTGAACTAGGGTCTCCATTCTTTATGTATCAGTTTAACACAAAGATTGGTCATTTCACTTTATCTGAGGGGACTGGGCTTAGAGCATCTTTACCTGGTACGTGATAAAACCAGTCCGTACAGATGCTCCATGGCTGACAGCCCTGCTTGCAACACTATGAGAAGCAGGTTTTGGAAGAGATTCACTTCTTGTCTTCTCTGATGCACTTCCTAGGCATGGATGCTCTTTTAATTGGAGATGTAAACCCTAGCAGCCAGAATTAATGCTGACCATTAACTGATCCTGGCAGGTTTCCAGGTCCAGCCCTAACAGTAGGTTTTAAGGGGTATTTGAGAGGAACAGTGTATAATATAAGCATAAATAGTAAATTTTAAATCTTCATTCTTTACATTTTATTATCAGAAGTTTTGCAACTTCAGTGCTGTCTTGTTGCATATTTCTCTTAAATCTTGCTCCAAGGATGATCCCTGAGGTTTTTTTTGTTTGGTAGGGTTTTTTTTGAAGAATCTTCTCCTATATTTCATATTACACATATGTTCAATAACTTTTAATTTACTTTTTCTGATCTTGGATGGAACTCATCTCCATTGCTAAGAAAGTCTTTCTGTATTTTTCTTGCTTTCTTCCCAAACATTCCTCTGTGCCTTTCCAATCTTTCTCTAATGCTCTCTTTCTAATATCTGACTTAAGTAATTTTACATTATTCTAATCTCCTTTACTGCAGGCATAAGGCAAAAAAAAAAGAAATAGCCTTCAGCTATTACTTTCTCTTACTTTATTCCATCAGCAACAGAAAATGAGATCTTGCATCATTCTATTACACGTAAGACTTTTTTATTAGACTGACATTAACATGAAGAAAAAAAAAGTTTCATAAAAATAACTCCATAATATCAAACAGAATTCTCTGGGTAATCAAACAACAGAGTTCACAACCATTCAGTCAGCATCTTGAAACACAGACAAGATAGAAATTCAGTAGGGCAAGATAGGAAAAGGAGGGGAAAAATCTATCTATATTGATATTCCCTTTAACTGATTTTCTTTGCTGCACATTTGCATCTAAAATGGTCTTGCAATAGTAATACAAGGGCCCAGAAATCATCAAGCAAGAGAAAAGTCACCTCTTTTTATGACTTTGCTCTCTTCAAGCAAATACTAAGGAGATGCTATGGTTTTCCTGTGGTTATAACATAAAACAACATCAGAATTGGGTAATAATAGGCATCTTCCACAGAACAATATCGTAGAGGTACAGCTTCATACTTCAGCACTTGTGACTGCAATCTTAGTAACAGCAGTCCTAGTGTTTTACCCTCTGAAGCAGACATGAGAGAAATAATGAAGTTAAATGTCAGATATGCTTTCCTCCTACTCTTCTGAAAAGTCTCAAACAAAATATCATATTTGCTTAGTTTCCCCATGGTTGCTTGAGTAGGCAGAAGATGTGAAGCCTTACTTATTTCTTTTTTTCATAAATCACATTATCTCATTCCTGTTACTTCTAGTATCTAGAAATAGATACCCTGCTATTTTTAGTGTCATTCAAACTATAAACAGTGAGTTAGATGTAGTATACAACAGATATACAGATAATAGATATTCAACAGATGAATTGCTCTTTGCAATTTTTATCTCTATTCATTGATAACTCAAATAATTTAATCTACTAAACCAGTAATGTTGAGATATCTGAGTCCACTCTACATATTTAGTGCTCCACGGCATTTTGTATGTGTGATTTAGGAAATTAGCATGTTTTTCTGAAGAACAAATCAAGATGTCATGCATTAATTTTTCAAATGTAGAAGCCTAACTAAGGAAAGAATTTGCTCCTATGTGTTCAGAGAGATTATTCTTAGGTCAGTAATGTGGAAATGCAAATGTTCAGATGATTTATTATCATTTCCCTGAAACAGGGAAACAAATGGAATATGAGGAATGTTATTTCCATCTCATGCGTTAAGGAGCAAGCCCCATACAATGATACACAGAAGCTTTATTAAAAATTCATTAGACTGTAAAGTCTCTTTTTTTTATAATCAGAATTAAGTAGTTTTCTAACATCATTAACTGAAAGTCAATTTAAACTAGCATCAGCAGTTGCAACACACTCCAAAATGCTAAATTAAATTAAATAAATACAACAAATATTTCCCACTCATTTTTTATTTGAAATATTAACATTTAATATTATTAATCAAAACCGTATTGTAGTGATTTCTCTAAAAAATAAATTCCCATGAATTTATTTACTAGTGTCCTGGTTTGAGTTAGAACAGAACTAATTCTATTTGACGATTTTACTTTTCAGCTCAGTCTCTTCTAAAAACCTGCAATTTCTGAAGTTAATGGCATATTTTTGCAGACAGTGTCTTCTAGAAGTGGTAATGTTTGATGCTTATAGCTACTACTAAGGATTGCTATGCTGAAAGGCTCTTGCTTATACTTGCTCCTATGGAGGCCAAGGTCACTGCTAAATCTTGTGTACTATACTGGGGGTGCAGAAAGTAAAAGGCTGCACCTGTGGGGAGGAGCAGACAAGACAGGTGACCCTAAACTGACCAATAAGATATTCCATTCCATTTTTCACATTCAGTATAAAGCTGGGGGATCACAAGGCTCTTCTTCTATGGCCAGCATCCAAGGAGGACTCTGTTCCTTTTTGCCTCTGATCATGATCTGTGCATTCCTGAATCCAGTTCCAGAATCCCATCTGCTGATGATTCCAGCCTGGGACTTCCTCAGTGACTGCTCCACAGCATCAGTGGTGACAGTGATGTAATTACCACCACAGGGATTGGGTTCAATACTGGTTTTGTATATATTTCTATGTATTTCATTGTATTGTTACTATTTACATTAAAGCTGTTCTATTTTTCCAATCAGTAAGTCTCTCTCCCTCATTCCCATTCTCTTCCCCTTTGGGAAGGGAGAGGGGTTAATAAAGTGTGTCCATCATTTGCATAGTGTCTGGCCTAGCCCTAACCCTTGACAACTAGCCATATTGCATTGGTCACAAAAGGCAAAGGAGATTCAGAAACAGGAATTCAGTAATCATGTTTATTTCTGAGACAGTACAATATTGATGCATGGAAAAGCTCACAAGGTGTGCACTCTTCTCCTAGTAGATAGGCAGGTCCCTTGATAATAAAAGTGAAGTGCGGTAAGCTACAGCAAAATTATCCTAGAATAAAGAAAAAGTAACTTAAAAAAAAAGAAGTAAAGAGACTTTTCAATATGAAATATTGTACTAGGAAGATGGTTGACAGTGGTAGAGGCTGTGCCTTCTCATATAAGTCATCTTTAGCTGTGATCTTAAATAGCTTTTTTAGTATGATAAGTATATTTTTTTATCTTAAAAACCACTCTTTTACCTAAGTACCACTATATTTATAAAGTATATAAGGAAAAATATATTTGTAATATAAAGATTTTAGTTTGAGAAATAATTGGCTTCTTCTAAATTAAGTTCTTCAATAAGGGTGCAATTTTCTGGGAAGAGGGAGATGGATACTTCCCTGTAAAGAGATTAATCTTTCTTAAGGAGCTCAGGCAAGGTATCAAAAAATTACTAGCATTTTTTAAAAAAAATCATTTAGCTGATTGTACATACATCCAAGTGGTATTAAACAAGCTCATACATCACGTGTAAGTCACTAGGCATCTCGTCTGTCATATACAGCTATTCAAGTATTCAAAGAAACTGACTATCCACCCTCTGTACGTAATGTTTTAACATATTAAAAATGTATAAAAAAATATATCTTTTGGAGTCATGAGTTCAGTATTAGAACTGGGCCCCATACTGTAACTGAGTTCTTGGGTAGTCACTTATATGTAATAACTTTATGTTAGGTTTTCCTCCATAACATTCATTGCCTACTCTCAGACTCCAGTTTTGACAATTTTTCTGAACATTTACTCTAAAAAGTCTTCCTGCAGGTATAGTTTGCATTCTGTATTGTTGACTGGTAATTCCAAAATGATGAAAAACACACATTCCATTTTAAAAGTATTTAGTCTTTTGTACCTCAAAGATAGTGAAGTCTCCAAGGAATCTACTATTGGCTTTTATATACTGTGTTTCCTTGCCTTTCAGAGGAAAAAAAAAAACAAAACCTCTAAAAATGTCCTGCTCAAGCTGGAAATGGATTAGTTTGTTTTGGAGACAATTTTTTTTTTTTTTCTTTTTTTTAAATCTTTCATGTAAACAACAAGTACAACATTCGCTGCCATTTGATTTCAGCTAAAGGAGTATTTCTCTTGAACACCAGCAATGAAGTGTCACAAAGGGCTTGGCATGAGATGTAATATTTGAGAACAAATATTTAAGATGTGTGTAATAAAGGAGACCTTCGCATAAAGGGGCTCTTATCTATTCTAGTCATCTGTTGTACTAAAACTAATTTCCAAAAACAAAAGTTCTGGAGGGGCTATGATTAGAGATTAAATGATTCCACTGTCAACACTTCATGGCTGTCATCAGCCAAGTGCCTGGAATAGGTTTGCAAAGAAATGATCAGACCAAACTGAATGTAAAGGTTCACTAAACAAGCTCTGCTGGCATGTGCTATAAACTGTATAGGAAGAGGGGAAATGATGAAAAGAAAAAGGCAGAAAAATGGAAGCAGATTTACTGCAGCACAGCCCTGTGCTGCCATCAACCTGTTATCTGTTCTACCCATGACATGGCCAAATCCTCAGCAGATCCCCATTTTGCCTGGATCATCAGGGGAGGGGGAAAATTCATTGCCACTTCAACAGCTGGCAGAACTCTGGCAGCTGTAGGTGCATAATGACTAGGCTAAGGCCTTTCTGAGAAAGCAGTCTCTTTTCACTCTCCTTAGATAAAAACTGCTTCCTCCAAGCCCATGTTGGGGCTTGGTAGACTATGAACTTCAATGTCAAAGCTTTTGCCATGCTCTTATATAACCCTTTACACCAGGATAAGCTGCTAGGATCAACAGTCAGCTACAAAGTTTAAAACTGGGTATAAAAAAATCACTCCTAGTGGTCTTGAATTAACTGGTATATTGGGTAGACCATCTTTAAGAATTTCATTCCATCTCTAACTCAGTCTGGTGTGGCCACACAGACTGAGGAGATGAGTGAGGCTATTCAATACCTCTTCATGCAAGTTTCACCTCCCTGTGTGTTTTCTATAGAAGTAACAGTCTTGTTTCTGCCCTCTGTCCCTGCCATTCTCCTTTTTCTTTTCATGCTCTAATTTTTCAAATGAAAAAATGCCAGAGAAGATGTACTTCTGACCTCTGACTTCACTGATGGCTCTATATCAAGGCATTCATTTCAAAGATGGGATCTAGAGCAGTAATCAATATTTAGTTGTACGATTGTCCTAAAGATGCTAGCTCATAATGCTGAGTTTATATGAACCTTTGAAAGATTGCACTTCTGGGCTGAAAACACATCAAGACAAGAAACACTGTCTTAGTGACAGATAATGTGCTGGTTCAAAAAGTCCATGTGCTGTGGTAACACATCTGTTAACGTAAGGTGCAATGCAGCCCTAAACACTCCTTCCCTTGTGCTCTGGTTCAGGAAAATGTAACTAAATTTAATTTATTTGCACTACTTAATGAATTTTTTTTTATGGTATTATCGCTTCTACTTCCCTTCTAGTCTTATGGTGATAGCACTTATCTAATTCAATAAAAATAATTATTACAAATTTGTCTTTACATTTCTGATATTAAAATTGTGCTCCTGTGCATTCTGTTAAGGAAAAAGCTGTAAATTTACTGCACCAAAAACAATAAGTAACTTTTTAGTCTTTAAAAGTCATATTTCAAGTAACTAAATCAGGACAATATAATTTTTTTTTTTTTTTAAATGGCTGAGGAGGTTTGATGTCTATTGTAAGACAGATGCATCTCAAAACCTATTAAAAAAGAAAACTGCCTATTTTTGTTCCCTCTTGATGGAATTATCCAGCCATAAAAGATGAATTTCTGTAGTTTACTATTTCATTCCACTAATTATCACCAGCACAGTGAAGTGATAAATACAAATGCTAATTTTAACATACTTTCAAAGCAAATTCTTAAAGTTTTATAGCCTCTCATAGTATTTTAAATTAAAATGCAAGGTTCTGTAAAATCTATTCTGTTTACAAACAAAAAAGAGTACAATACAAATGCAAAAGACATTCAAATGTAAAGCTTATAGAAGTACACTAGGAATAAGAACCTGACGGGAAAGCAAGTTAATACAGAGATTATACAAACTTAAAGCAGTGATGGGCAAGTGGGAAAAGAACACAGGAATCAAAAATCTCAGTAGCATTATGGAACATATTTTGAAACAGTAATAAACACATTCAATTTGGAAGGTTATAAGACAGCTAAATACCACAATATACCAAAATACTAGCAACTGGTGGCTTATGTCTTTTTTTAAATGCAAACTTATTATCTCACACTATATCCAGTGTTTCTTTGGGTTATAATTTAATCTAAAACTATGTTTCTATTGCTAATAGTTAGAAAAAGATCAAATATTTGTAGAAAAATCACAAATTTGAAAGGTCTAAGAAACTTGCTACCTTTATTAATTGAGGCTTTGAGCTTCTTTTATTAATATACAGTTTTCTACTTTTACAGTCAGTTTTATTCACTCCTCTGCCATTTGTTTGACATGGGATTTGCATGTATTCATGTGAAAAAAAAATAATTTAAACAGATATATAACCTCACACCACAATACAACTTGTAAATCTATTAAAATATATTCTCAACTCATTTTAGCTGATTGCAGTTATTCACAAAAATACACTTGGCCTTTTGGAAAATATCCTTAGATGATAAGGATATCAAGGTCAGGAATCTTTTGATTTTTTTTCCCAGAATAAAAAAATTAACAAAGAGAAATGTGATCAGTTTCTGAAAAAACTAGGAAAATGTATTTTGTATTTTGGTGTTTAGTAACAGTATAGCACAAGGATACTTCATCATAGAATCATTAGGGTTGGAAAGGACCTCTTGAATCATCGAGTCCAACCTTCATCCTAACATATAGCTATCCATTAGACCATAGCCTCAAGTACTATGTCCACCTGTTTTTTAAACACCTCCAGGGATGATGACTCCACCATCTCCCTGGGCAGCCTGTTCCAGTGCCTAACCACTCTCTCAGTGAAGAATTTCTTCCTAATATCTAATCTAAGCCTCCCCTGATGCAACTTGAGGCCTTCTTGGCCACCTGGGCACACTGCTGGCTCATGTCCATCTGGCTGTCCACCAGCACCCCCATGTCCCTTTCCGCCAGGCAGCTCTCCAGCCACTCCTCCCCAGTCCTGTAGCGTTGCCTGGGGTGGTTGTGACCGAAGATCATGACCTGGCACTTGGCCTTGTTAAACCTCATCCCATCGACCTCAGTCCATCGCTCCATCCTGTCCAAATCCTCCTGCAGAACCTTCCTACCCTTAAGCAGAGAACATCCTCAAAAAAAGGTCTTTTGCCATTATAACAGATCTGATGGTTAACAAAACCAGAGGTTGCAAACCATTCCTGTTGCCTTGTGGAAAGTTTTCTTTCCTCCTGGAAGTTTTGTTGTGGAGCTGGAGACATAAACATGTAGGAAACATGAGCAATTCAAGAGAACTGTCCTTTGAGAAATACCTACCATCTTTTGCTCACTTTCTGTTTTGTGGGAGTATTTTTGTATGGTTGTTTTTGAGCAGCTGTCTAGCTCAGGTTAAAGATTTTTTTGTTGCTTTTTGCTTTTATCTTTTTTAAAGTTTATACTTACTGGTCAATGCAAAGGTTTCCTCTACAGGGAAACATTGTAGTACCACTGAGCACATGCAAGGTATGAAGGAATCTTTGTTTTCACAGGAAATCTTCCATTTTTTTTTTTTTTTTCCCTACATCTCATCTCCTCTTCCTCACATAACCCCATTAATGTGACAGGTACCTCAGCTGAAGCTGGTTAAGTAAGCATTGTATGAAAAAAGGGTTGGGAAACAAAAGGAGCTTAAAGTTACCTTTTGCAGCAGTGTGATGCTGGCAGTATTTAGGCTACGCTGATATCTGTCTGCTTGCCTGTTGCTCAGAGGAGAGAAGCTAGTTTCCAGGAATCAGAGGCACATAGCAACAGCTTTGAGAATGGGAAGGGGGGGTTACACATTCTTTATTCCAGAGGAATAGCCATCAATACTCAAAGGATTTCCAGCTGTGCTCTGTCTAGAATAACAGAGAGTTTGAGCTTAACAAAGTGCATTTGATTTTGCTCATTGATTTTCATGTGTATTTTAGCATAATAAAGTTCACAAACTCCAGTGTTTTCAAAAAGTGAAAATGAAAAGGTTGTGAAAATAGTGACATCCTTCTTGAATCTGAATGAATTCTTGACGGGTTTTCCCCAGCAGGACACAAACACCTGTGCACAGCAGCCTATGTGTTACTTAAATCCCATTTAGTTTAAACTCTTAGTGAATTTCACTGGTACACGAATTTGAGACCTGTCATTCCATTTTCCCTGGGCAGCAAAGTTGACTTAGGCAGCTTTTTCTATGCTTGCCAGTGACTTCCACCCCTGTGACTTCCCATCAGCTGATAATAACACTGCAAAAATAAAGGATGCCCTTTAAATAATATAAATTCAGCAGACAGTTCTGAAGGCAGAATGAGTGGTGGGATACTGGAGCCACTTATATCAGCCTTGCTGCCAGGGAAAATGGTATGATGCAATAGTTCTGTGCTGACGGGGTGTGAAAAGCAGATCTCAACATCTGCTAGTATTCTGAAAGAAGCTTTGAAAAACACAGACCAAACCACATACCTACTTTAGATTTGGCCTTTCACCTCTGTGGAAAATGCTCAGGCCTAAGTGCAACAGCTAGATCAAGTGGAAAAAATAAACCACATTAGAAGCTAAATTCAGGATTTTGAAGTATCATGGTTTAAGTTATTAATTTATGAGAAACTGGCATACTGTGAAGATAGTAGATTAATATATCTGTAACACCCTGATCATTAGTAAAGATACTACAGTTATGATGGTACACTGGAACAGATATGCATCCTGAATCACCCAAGTCTCATTATTAATCATTCTTTCAATCAACATTAGCAGAAGCTGGCACTCTTTACATACTGAATAAACTTATGATTTTTAATTTCCAGTGGCATTAATCTGGCAGTTGTCACTAGGGGTAAAATGAAAGCAAAAACTATTTAAGCAAATGCCTTTGAAAAGTACAAGATTTTTCTTCTCTCTGTAAGTATTCCCTGTGACATGAGCCTCTGCTTATTCCCTTCAACCTTGTCAGTTTTCATCACCATTAAATCTCAGCAGAAACTACAGGTTTAATCAAACACTATCTACTCAGTTGAAAAAAGTATGCTTTTTTTTCGGGTCTTTGCTTTCAAAGAGTTTGCATACCTTTAAAAAATATAGTGTGTAATATCCTTCTTGAATAATATTTAAATATAGCATTACAAATTAACGTGGAGTTTCAGAAGCACTCACATTAGAGCAAAATGAGTTCATCATAATTATCACTATTACCATAAATATCAAAGGAATTAATAATGATTAGGGCAATATTTTAAAATGTTCTTCATTATAATGTGTATTGTTTGTAAAATTCCAGGATGATGATAATTACTGTAAAGCTTCTCTTTGGGCAAGGTTCTCTTCCCAATGGAGGGGTAGCCCAAAGCTAAATGCTCTTGAAGTCCCTCTGAAATCCTCATAAATGGGCTTAGGACACTCTGCACATGCATTAGCTTGGAGATTGCTTTCCCCATAGGGTAAATTTCAATAGTATGCCTGACATGAATAAGAAATCCCGATAAGTAAGCATTCAAGACAAACTTAATTTTTCCTCAATCTCTGGATGGTAGCTAGAATAGTTTTTCAGTGCATATTGTTTCTAGGTTTGTGATAGGTGAAGAAAGATGAAGCATGCCTTTGTGAATTCTGTGTTGCCATCCTGTCATGGGCCCATACCCAGGTCCATAAGGAGTTGACACAGCTTAAAACTAACCAAACAAAAAATAAGTAATCAAAGATCAACTCCCAGGACATCAGCTAGGGAGCTTGACTAAATGATAGGACCATTGGAGCTCAGTGGCTGGCATAAGGGAATGGGTAGGAATTGGTTGCTGGGAAGAAAAGGGAAATAAGAGCTCACCAGCAATTTTAGCAATTTGCTTAGGACATAAAACAATCACAAGCAAAGTAAGAGATACCAGAAATATCAATACAAATCAATTAATTCCTATGGAAAAGCCAGACTCTTAAAATGGAATGTCTTTTGACATGTCTGTGTAGGTTTCAAAGCCTCAACTCTCGATGCAGTGCTTTCTTTTTTTTTTTCCTTTTTTTTTCTTTTCATTTTTATCTTTAATATCTCTTTTATCATTTTAGCTTTAGCACCAAATATCTGAAAACCCTAGGCTTAAAACTTCCAAAGTATCTAAATGATAAATGCTTAAGTCATTGCCGAAAACAACATTTGGCTTCTAACCTACTGAGGTGATTTTAGAAATGTTATGCTGGATGATGTATTAACATCTAACTTGCAGATTCAGTTTACTTGGTATAGAATACATGTACAAGTATTATAAACTTAGATGTAATTGATAATTTTGTGTTAGAATAAATTCCTGGTGGGAAATATCTTCTTTTTTTTTCAAAGGAAATATTTATTCTGATGGACAGAGTGAAAATGATGGTTCCCTGGTTGATCACATAGAAGACTGCTATTACTCTGTTTTTACATGAATGGTCCAAGTTCCTGGACCATTTGCTGCTTTCACTGGGGACAGGCAGACTAAGCATCTGTGTCTCTTTGGCAGTGAGGCTGGAAAAAGAAGTTTCCTATCAACTTTTCTTTGTCTTCAGGTAGAAAGCAAATTTCACATGGGCCTTCAGCATGGTACCCAGAACAATACTGTTTTCCTCTGAAATATATATTTTTTTTTCCTGGAGATTATATCATGGTTTGTTTAAAACTTTTGTCTTCTTTTGGTTGAATATGTTTAAACATAGGACTCTAAGGCCTTTCAGCTCCTGTCAATCCCCACTTGAGGGCAAATACACAGATGAGGTAAACTTCAATTTCTAACGTCCTGTGGTGCCAGGCTCGGTGCTAGTGTAGTTGGATATCATCACGGTTAGCAAACATGAGGAAATGGACTTGGAAATATTTTACTGAGGATTATAAAGTTCTGGTGAGAATGGGCCTCCCTCACTTTCCCCAAGGTCAGAGCTGCCTGTGTTCACAGGTAAGGATATTTCTGGAAATCTAAAGCATATTTCTTTACAGTTTTCTTTAGGCTCTGAGTTATGACAGCAATATAGTAAAGCTTCATACTGATTTTCTGCGTGGTGTAGAAGAATAAAGACTATGATAAATTTAAAGAGAGAACCTAACCCCATAATGTCTTTGAAACTGGTAAATAAATTTTTTCTTTAAAATCTTATGTTTTTCCATTATAAAATCAAGATGAACATTAAATTAGCACTTAGAATTCAGCATGTGCTAGTTCATTTTTAAGTGCTTATTTCATAAATGTAAACACAAATTCCATGAGTTCAGAGCTGTTCAGAAGTAATAGTGCTACAGGGATCTTTTCCTTATTGTGATCTATTACTGGTGTTGGAAATTTTCAGTTTGTTTGGTTTTATTTGCCATTTCACAGAAAGGGAGGGAGGGACCATAGGAAGGGATACTATTGACTGAATAACATTTTAGTTATTTGTCAGGGCAGTAAAAAAAGCAAGCTAGGAAGGAAGCTAAGCCATTAGAAAAGTGACAGCCAGGGATGTTTAAAAATTCTTTTCAGCAAAAGTAAGGCAAGGAGGTATAAAGGTCCTGATAATTCCCTCATGTTACTGTGACTGTAAGGCAAATTTATGGCACATTGAGAGGATGCATATGATTATATTTTGGCAACTTCCATTAAAGTAATACTTCTTAGTAAGTCATTAAGAATTAGGTGCATTGCAAAATGCCTCTGTTTTTCAAGCTGACATAAATATTGCATTAATTAAATCCATTAAGAACATTGAAATGAGATTTCATTAACTAATATCTCCTATTAGGATAATCATGACTAATTATAGTTATTAGACTAATGGCCCTAATCCTCAAGCACAATGTGTTACAGAAGGTTAAGAGGCCTATGACAAATTGAAAATCAAAAGTATGATAAAACTATTTTTTAATATTTTACACAGCCACCATCATATGATGGTAGCTATGACAGCAACAGTTTCATTTTTTGCAACTCACTTCATGCTGGGAGAGAAGATAATTTTTATGACTTGCTAGTGATTTTAGGAGCCCAACAGGAAGTGTTACAAAGGTCCTGATTTTTAAACCATAGATGCTCATCAGTAAGAAAAATTAACCTCTGATACATCCTACTAAAAGAAAACTACATAAATTATGAACACTTTCTGCAGATAAAAGTGACATTTAAAAAGGTGACGTTCCCTTTTCATATTAAAATACAGTGTTTTGTCAGCTGTGCTATATCACAGAAATACTGTTTTGGAATGTATTTGCTGATGTCTCCCATAGAGACCTATGTACTGTTTGAAAATGTGTTAATAACTCATTATGTGGTAGCACAAGCATGAGTAAATAAGGTGCAGTGCATGACCCTTGAATCCTGCTTTGGAAGAAAGCAAAAACCTTACCAGGTGATAAAAAGCCCCATCTTACGTAACAGGGACTTTTTTCCTCTTTTTTCAGCCAGAGAAATGGGTTAAGTTTCTTGGGGTTTGAGATGTAAAAAAAAAGATTTTACATGAAGTAGAACTGTCACAGTACTAGAATGTGTTTGGGATTGCCAGTTGCATTTTAAGAAAACACACACAAAAATTAGTCTTATTCATACATAAGTCATAAGACACCATCTATATTCAGAAGATTAATCAATTTCAGCTCTTGGGTAGATAGAAATGACCAGATGTCAAAGAAAAGGAGAGAATCCAAACTTTATTGGATTTGGGGAACTCAAGGAGCAAGAATCTTGAAACCTACATAAAGTTAGAATTTTGCGTCTAGAAGATACAGTACTCTATCTTCTAGATGACAAGCTCCAGAGAGGAATCCAAAACAGGTTTGGGTACCTAAATGGTGTAGGAAGACAGTCCTCAGAGCTAGGTGAATGATCCACCTCCTCTTCTGTGCCCATGCAGGACAGTGAAACAGTGTGTAGATGGGAATATATATCTACCATGCCCCTGAAACTAGTCTATCGTATCTCATGGAAGATTATATGTCTGACTGTTTAAAAATCCTAAAACATGCCAGACATAATATTTTGGTCACTGTTTCTGATTATTTGAGCACAGCCAGTAAGTAATAATACTATCTGGAACAATAACAACTACACGGAGTCAAATATAGTTTTAAGTTATCAGTGACATTTTGGAGTGCAGATGACAATGGTTTTATTTTTATAATGTCATGTTGCAAGATAAAGTCTTCATTATCTACTCATTCCAAAAGTACAGAGTAAAATATTTTAGTTATTTCACTCAAAGAACTAGTTCATTATAATAACTGACCTTACTTTTCTGGAGGTTAGCTCTGGCACATCTTGATTGATCTTCCTCCTTACAGTTGATTCAATAAACTCAGTTCTTCATTTGTTTGTTTCCTTGTTTCTTATATTGTGGCATCTGAGCTTCTTCGTTTAATTTACCTCATAAATATTACTTATCTCCTAAATGTTACTTCTATAATTATACAAACTATTTGTTTCAATAGATTCTGTGGTAATGCTCCAGTTCTCCCTAAGTTTCTGTATCTCATTCCTGTGTAGTCTCTTTAATACACAGTGTGTGTTTCTCATATGATAACAACTATACATAGCTGCCAAATCCTCTGCTTAGAGGCCTGGGAGGGAAATTGAACGTGTTATTAATCAAGAACTGGCATGCTCTTTCATGGCCAGTTTCCTTTAAGACACAGCTATTCCAGTGAAGATTTTCGTTATCACTAGGTAATAAAGCAGAGTTTCTGCCTTGGATACATGGCATAGAGACAGGGAACACAAAGGCTGACATGCTGAATCAGACTATTGGTCTGTCTAACATGATATTCTTGTGGTAATACTGAACAGTACCATATGAAAGAGTTCAGAGCTGGATATGAAATCCCTGTAATGGAAGGGCTATCTCTTCCTAAACCCAGACAATTGCTATGATAAGGACTTGTGTTGTGAAGCATGAAGAATGACAAGCAAAGCATGTTTTTAAACCTTGGCAAGGTAATTGTGATTCCTATTGTTTGCACACCATTTCCTATTCTTTTCTGAACCCTACAGTTCTTTGTGTCAACTGTATCTCATGACAGCTACTTTGGCACTAATGATGGGCTTATAAAAATTTCACTAGCACAATATTAAGGATGCCTAACACTAGAAATTAAGAAATATCAAAAGGAAGTTGCTGATACAATTTGCACATTTTTCACTTTCCTAACATACATTTTAACTGTTTATGTTCAGTGGTTTACAATATATTTTAATGGCATTAAATGGCATATTTTTCATAGATCTTCCATCTCAGTACTTAGGATGCAGCCTACCCTGGAGAAAACCTATCTTGGCTATTATCTGAAGAATCACTCTTTGATGCAGAAATAGGGAGAAACTTAATGAGTGGGCAGAAGGTGAAGAGTTTTCAAGTTCTTACTATAAAAAAATATAAATTCAGGAACATCTCAAAGAAAGTACATAAAATTTAACCTGTTGAGTTCTCCTTAGCCTTATTTTAAAAAACAGATTAATGATTAATTCACATGCTGAGTATGTTGCCTGTGAAAGTCAGGGGTTGCCTCAATTTATGAATTGCCATGTATAGCACTTTGTATTGGAGAGCATTACAGACACAAGCCTTCTCCCTGCCCCCAAATGATCCTATTGCATAGTAAGTAAAAAGTAGGGACATATGGGAAAGTGCAAAGCTTGTAAAACAGAACTCTCAGCTATACTCAGGACAGACTTATGGGTTTAATTTGTGTGGTTTTCTTTGTATTTTTTTGTTTTTGTTTTAACTTAAAGAATTTGGCATATTATCCTAGCCAGGCACCTAATTTTAACTTCCATCCACGCTGAAGTTATTTATTTTTGCTCTTCTCCCTGCCTTTCTCCCCAGTGGTTTCTAATCCATAGTAGAACTGCAATCTGTAACCTCTAAGGTTAATATCTTGAGGAAAAGACTAAAAGGTTTTGTTTTTAATAAAAAAGACAAAACCACTGTGACATATAACATCTCTATCCCAAAAATTGTATTTGCCATACTTTAATGTTTCAAAAACCTTCAGCTGATTGAAAAAGTATGATTACCTTGAAAAGAATCCATGACAATTTGACATTATTTATCATTTTCTTCTGCATAAGAACATGTATAATAATACTTTTCAATTAATTTACCTTGTGATGGAGTGAACATCAATGGCAGGCAGTTCACAACGTCACCTCTTGTAGAGATAAGTAAACCTAGGCGACTTTGCAGGTGTCCAAAAAATGTTCTTTTTTTGCCAGCAATTCATTGTTTTCATTCATTTCAATTCTCCTATCCAATGCTGGCAAGTTAATGTGACTGAAATTATCACTTTGTTCTGGCATTCCCTCTTTTTTGATCTTGATCTTTGACAGTGCCTCATCTCCATTACTTTCAAAGAATAGCTTTAGGGCAGGTGTATATCTGCAGGTGTGGTAAGGAATGATGGAAAGAACTTGTTTGCTTTTCCTGTGGTACTGAGAAAGAAAGACTGGTCTTCTCACTCCCTGGCAATCTAGGGTGCACTTGGTTAATTAAAAGCTGGTCAAGAAAGAGCACAGAGATAACTCCACATGCTCAGATCTTTCCCTCTCTGATTTCAACATGTCAAAAATTCAGTTTCATTCCTGCCCACAAAAGCAATCTAAATCTGACAAGATGCTTCTCATCAACTTAAGCAACAGTGAGTGAGTCTGTACCAGTACTTTGCTCTAGATCAAGGGTGAAGTTTTGAAATATAGCTCCCAATAGCCTCCTTTTTCTGCTTTGGTTTGCTTCACAAAACCCTATCAAAGCACAAAAAAATAGGTTCTTTTAGATGAAACTAAGCTAGGAAATATGGTCTAGGTATCTAATACATTTTAGCTCTTAATAGGCATTCTGTTGCCAGGAGCAGAGCAGAGATGGTCTGGTCTGTAGACCCCCCTGAAACATATGTAATGTAGTTGCCAGTCCTCAGCACCAAGTGATCTGCCAGTTGTGCTGTGCTCCATGCTAATCTAAGCAGAACTAATTTCGGGGTGTTTTTGCTGAAGTCAAAGTCTCTGTCCCTTCTGCAGCTTATGGAGAAGGCAGTCAGACATTCTTTAGTGGGCTATGTAGGAAATGGTAACATTAATTCATCTACAGCTTCTTGGCCCTTCTGTGAGATATAAAGAACCAAGGTTGTGGGCTCTTTAACAACATCTGGCACCTGAGAAGTCATATGTTTCTCCAAGTAACCTAACTGTCTGGGAGTTTGAGTTTGCATGGCAGAGTGGACTTTATTCAGCACCCAGCAAAGCTGTAGGAAGTAACCACATGATATGGAAGGAAACCAGAAACCTGGGATTCATTGCAAATTTCCAGCCATAAGCTTGCTTCTATGACACATAAATTTGAATCAGCTGGAAAAATGGTGAATATAAAGTAGATGGCTTTTATTTTAACTTTTTTTTTTCTGACTAGATCTTTCCTTTTTTATCAGGGAAAGACTATTTTCCTGCTCTCTGTAAGCTTTCAGAATTTGCACTTCAGATTGCCTTTGAAGTCTCTTAATTTATGTTTCATCTAACTGAATATTATTTTCCTCTCTGCTTCACCAAGACTGGGTTTCAGTATCTTCCTGGCTTGAATGATCACTTTGATTTGTCAGTTAATTATGCTATTTTTATTTTCCTTTCTGCTTCATTTTAAACACACAACTGTTTAAACTAGTAAGTGTGGTAATAGTTTATCATCCACATACATCATACATACATCTTCCACTGCATTTACTGTCTGAAACACAGACAGTCTCAAGTCCCTCAGCTAATTCTAATGTTCTCTTGATTACAGTGTTGAGACTAGTAGGAAATAGCTCTAAAGACACCAGAGAAGCTGAAAGAATTTTCTACATGGGAAGACCCAGTTGACATCCAGCAGTACTAACGAGGAAGCTATTGCACTCTCAGGTCTTATTCCCAGCAGAACAACTGTTGGAAAAGTATATATTTGGGCATTTTCTAGAAGAGAATGTCTATACCAAGTGAAATGGATAACAATTTCAGCTGTAACTTTTAATTATTACTTGGATTTTCATGAAATGAGATATTACAGTGACCTAGTTTATAGAATAGTGTTCTCAAAGAAATTATTTTAAAATTCAATAACATTTATCCAATCTCAGCAAGAATCTAGGGCCAAGTTAATTAATTAAAGTATCTCTTCTGTTGTTAGCTACCTCAGTTTGCAGCTGTCTTTAAGCAAACTTAAAATATTACTTATTTTGCATTTCCCCTTCACTACATAACAGAACCATTTTACTGCATTTATTAGTGGAAAAATACTTGAATAAGTATTTGAATATTGCTGTTACTCATTCAAAGTCTTCAAAGCAAACAAACTTTCAGGAATGTGGTGGCGTTCTGGACCATTATTTGCTATTGATCTACTAAGACTTAAAGTGGTTTTCTGAATCTAGTAGCAGCCCATTTTATGTTTCAAGTAAATCATCACTTGCTCCACTGGCCTTCAGAAAGTCTGAAGAATGATACTTTCATATTTCCATTTATGTAAATCTGTAGATGGTAATTTATTTGGTGGAACACATTTCTAACGCAGCTCTTGAAAGCTGTGGGTGTTATTTTTATCTTCAGTGGGTTCATCCATAATATTGTCCATTAAGAAGTCTAGCTGCCTGAAAGCATCCACAAATCAAGTAACTTAGATTCTTAAGCTCACACGTACGTCCTTTGGTTTTGCTCATGGAATTGTCTCATTTACTTTAATAGGACTATTTAAGATGTAGTCAAGGCAGGAAGCTAGAGTAAACAATGGCTTCTACAGCTATTACTTAGAAGAAAGTTTTCCTCCAAACTATGAAAAAATGACAAAAGTCAGACACTTTGCATCTCATAACTTATAACTTAATCTGAATAGCTATCATTTTATTCCATGTTCTTTCTTCAGATGAGGAGAAGAAGCATTTTTTCTGTTCTTTCCATTTTAGTTCACCACAACCAATCCACTCCCCTGGATTGTTAGTT
>JANHGN010005121.1:0-61990 GCA_024605025.1 Megaceryle maxima | reverse complement strand
CCTTCCTCCCTCCCTCCCTCCCTTCCTCCCTTCCTCCCTTCCTCCCTTCCTCCCTTCCTCCCTTCCTCCCTTCCTCCTTTTCCCCTGTCAGAATCATCACAATAGTTCTTTTAAAAATGCATTAACCATGAGAAACCATGAGCTTCTGACCTGTACTATAAGTAATCTGTAATATATTTATGCATATATGTATAATATTTGTATATATCTGTAATATACGAAACCTCACAATGAGAGGAACTGCAGAACCAGACAGGTGTTTGGGGTCTAGTTGGCTTCCCACTCACACCTTACATGTCCTCAGACACTGACTGACTTATGAATATCTCATTTTGTTCAAAGGTAAGTCTGCAGGAAGTCTGACAGCATGAGGACCAGGGCCAGCTGGGACTGTTGAACAGACTAGATGATATAATTATGATGTGGCCCCTGCAGCAGTAGGGACGGGACATAATAACACTTCTTCCTGGCCAGAGGAGCAGACACACCATGTAGAGTCGCATTGTGCTCTGCTGAAGCAAGCATGCTTTATCATCTAGATCTACCTCTGAACAACTTATAATTCTCCTCCAAATAGCATTTCATTTGGAAGGAGTCTCAATAAGCTGTGTCAGGTAGCATAGCTATTGCTAAGCATAAAAAAGCCTCAGGATGCAAAAGAGAACACAGACACCTTGATATTCATCACACCACAGCATTATATAAAATAATGGCCAGGAAAGCTGAACCTGTTAACCAAACACCATAGTGCCCATGCTATGAGCTTACCAGGAGACTTATGCCTCTGAGAGCTTTGACAGACACAGGCCCTTCATCAAAAGCCATCAGTTACAATTTGATGGAAACCAAATGACAAGCAAGAGTGGGTTTTGTCACTCAGCTGTGGTTTGGCTTCAGGACAAAACCTTCTCAATTTGGTGGGAAGGGACAGTAGGTCAGACAAAAAACAAATACATGATTGACAGTACTGACCTGCCTATGGTGATAGCAGAAGATGTGACATGAGGGTTTGGTTTCCATCAACCTTTACAACATAAATATTTTTATTCAAAACCACATAGCTACTGCAGTGAAGAGAGTGGGTAACCTAAAGGGGCAGGTACCTTGGGAATCATCTTTGTCCTGTTTGCATTTGTTTGCTTATAAGTCTACAAAGTGCATGTGACACACTGATCAGTGAGGACATTGTCCACCTCTGTTGCTGGTAAACATGGAGTGTGTGGACAAGAATTTTGTAGCCTTTTTCTTTACTGCAGAGTGTGAACCAGCCACTTGTGAGCCCAGGCTGAATACAGCAATATAGGACATCAATCTGAGAGAAATTCTGGAGCTCATCTTTTGGTTATACCTTTTACCTCTTCTATCCTTCTTCATGACATAGAAATTTTAACTTTATAAAATAATGAGATTTTAATACCCTCAGTATGTATATTGTGCAGGTTAAAGTTGGCTTAGTGCTCTGATGAGCACAATGGCAACTCTCTTATTAAAGCTAACTCTTTTCAGAGGAAAAAACCCCTATTGCCTGCTTTCTAGCAAAACAGGGTAGATGTGCTTTTAAAATTTAAGGGGGGAAAATGAGAAAAAGAGAGATCACAGTTCACTTCATCACTTAAGAACCCCAGGAACTACTCAATAAGTTTAGATATCTTAATGTTAGGCATTACTTTTAAAAGCAATAAATAATCATTATAAACTTCACTCTTTACTAATGCTGAATTACTCTGCTGCTAAAGTGAGCAGGCTGACCTATCTAATAAAAATCAACCTTGCACTTTAGTATTTATATTTTTTCTGATGGGTTCTCCTGCTTACAAAAGGAGTGAGAATTTAATAGCTTCATGAATTTTATTGCCCCATCAAATGCAGATGAAACTGGACTCCAGCTGAAATGTTTAGCAGAACTATATGATCCCCATTTCCTCAAGAAAATAGTCTACAGAATAGCTGAGGAATTACTGAAACACTTCTACCCTAAAAGAAGAAGTAGAGCATGGATGCTTCTTCCCCACCACACTGCTCCTTTAGGACTGATTGCAAACCCTCCTGTGTACATTGGCAATCAGAGGATGTGTTTAACTGACTCAACTTTTCCATCCTGTAGTGGTCAAAGGGGTCAGTATTTGCACTGATTGAGAAACCATCAAGGAATTTCTGTTAAAAGCCTTTAAACTACAAAATACATAAGCATTCTTGTCTGGAAGGAATACTGTTCCAAAATTGCCCCAGTGAAGATTAATCAGATGGTTAAAACATTGTGACAGATATCAGGGTTTTCAGGGGCTTTCAACTGTTGGGGTATTTTTGTTCCTATTTTACTTATTTCTTTAAACACTTCAGCCTAACAATGTGGTTTTTTCCTCTGTGAATGGTGAGCACATATCTGAAATAGTTTTGATTAATGTTTCTGAAGGTTTAAAATCCTTTGACAGAGTCTTGACTGAGTGCTCCCTAAACTCTAATTTTTTTCTTTTCCCCCTGACTTTTCCTTATTCATTTCCCCTACTCCATGTATTTAATTCTACCTTAGGACTGTACTTAGTCTGGTCTCAGATACCTTATTTCAGCCATTTACCATCTGAGTTTGAACAAGGAGGAGGGTGCACCTGTCCTGCCAAGACATTGTATTTGGTTGGACCTACAAGAATATCCTATCACACAAAAGTTAAGGGAAGCAGAGCTTTCTCAGTGCAGATCTAAAGTTCTACCACAACACCTTCTAAGAGCCAAGGACTACCATGTAGACATCATGCTACTAGGAGCTGCTTCTTCCAATAAACCTGTGGTAGAAGATGGGAATAAAACTGATAAACCTCTTGATAATAAAAAATGTTCTACTCAGTATACTCTGTTCCCATCTGGAGAAATAATGAGTAACTGGCACTTCCATGGGAAGCACACTGGACTGGGCACTTAGCACATGCTGTAAAGAGGGAGGGAGAGTTAGAGGTATGTTTTTGTGGTTGGGTCTGCATAACGGGACCTTTATTACGTGGTGGAAACTTTCTTCCAAGACAAACTGAAAGGCATTGCATGACCACTAAAAGGAGGGTAGAATAATTGTGTTTGGGGGTTTTTTTCATGGCTTGAACTTCACTTTTTTTTTTTTTTTTTTTTTTCTTTTTTTTTTTTTTTTTTTTTTTTTTTTTTTTTTTGTCCCCATAAAAGCCCATTTGAAATCCTTTCATGGAGGTTCTGTGGCATTCACTATTTTAGGTTGGTTAAAAGCAAAATCAGCTGAAAGGAACCCTTTCACTTTTCCCTCACAAAGGTAATTCTAGTCCAGCTGACAGATCGAAGGTGATGCAGAAGGTTAGTGTCTGTGCCCTGAATCACCTCTCTCCCTCTGGAGTAGGAAGGAATGGAAGAGGAATAATGCTGGTATGGTGTGATTCTGTCATTTGCTGAGGAAGCCAGAAGGGCAGAAGTACTTCCACTTTAAGTGACACATTTTTCACCTCAGATTTCATTTCTGGAGCAGAGCTGTTTACTGTGACACTTGAATTTGAGCTGAACTAAGGAAATTAGGCAAATGGACTTGTTCCTTCTCAGGCAGAAGAGTCAGTGATATTAAGGCTTTTCCAGAATGTTTCAGAAGAGAAAGACCTCAGTGTTTCTAACAGCCATTGATTTCCATCTGTTTTAACAAAAAGAGGAGATACATAGACAGATATTGAACACTTCCCAGATTCAGGTGGACAGGGTGCTGGGCCATCTTGTCTAGACCATGCTTTTGACAAGAAAGGTTGGACCAAATAATTCATGAGGTCCCTTCCAGACTGATATTCTATGATTCTATTATAAAATAGCTGTTGTGATACACTTAGAGAACAGCCAAGGTGGTGGCAGCAGTGGAACAGTGAAAAGTTGGGCCAGTTGTTGCATGTCTTTTTATCCAGAGAGGGCCACACTGGAAGACTGTTAAACAATTATTATGCAAAAGAGAAACCAAACCAACAAAAAACCCCAAAAACCAAAAAGAGAACAAAACCAAACCAAACAAACAAAACAAAAAAAAATTATGAGAACCACCACTAAAACCTAAACTAAAACCACACAAATGAAAAAACAAACCAAACCCCCCAAAAACCTAATATTTATCTGAAATAGAAACTCGTAGCTTAACTGTAACAACTTCAACAGCTGGCTGCCTACTAAAGGGGTTTAAGAGGATTCAGTATTTAACTGTGATTTGGCTTGTTGTTGTTGTTTGTATTTATGCCATCAAAAATATGACAACAGAGAAAACACAAATTTATGTAACATTAACAATAGAGTTGTTCTAATGCAGTGCTAATCTTTCTCTATGTGCATCAATCATCTTGTAGGAAAGGAAGTGTAGAACACTGGAAATCCAGAAACCTAAGAAGATTTACAGAATGTATCTAGCATATGCTTTCAGCTGAGCTTTGACATGTTACCAGTAGAATGGATTAAGCTTTTCAATACAAGCTCCCCAGCAACATTCCTTAAAAAGGTTAAGGATGTTCAACACTAAAGGAGAAATCCAGGAATGGAGTAGCCAAATAACAGATCTGTTCCATTTCCAGCAAAGTGTTTCCATGTTCTCCAATGGAAAAATACATCCAAGCTTCATGTCAGACAAGTTCTGCCAGGGCAGATGTCTATATTAAAGATTCACTGGCCATTTTAATGAAAGCCTGTAAGAAGCACAAAGGTGGTACTTGACTAATGCAATGTCTATATTAAGAGCTGAGGTAAAACACAAAGTGAGCCTATGGGCACTAAGCCATGTGCTGGCCCTGAATCTCTGCTGTATGTCTTCTGCAGCTGGAGAAATATAAAGAAACAGTGATTCATACATATATACTTGGGATACATTATGGTAGGCTATCACAAAAAAGACTTCTTTTTTTTTTACCAGATGCAAAACTGCACATGAGAAGACCACACAGCTTTGCCTTTATGACCATCATGTCGTGCTCCTGGTTCTGTGCTTGTGCATAGTGTGCAACCTGCCTGGGGCTGCTTCTAATATCATATTCTTGGCCTGTCATCGTTTTGGAGAGTGCACAGTGACAAAGGAAATGCACAACTCATTGCATTTGTATGAACTAACACTGACACCGTGTGGCTGTCTGGCAAGGGGCAGAGACCTCTTAGGCTTCTCTTGTGACTGTCCACTGACCACAGGACTAACAATCCCTGTGATTTTTAATATCATCTGCTAGTCATTTGCAGCTTGAGAAGCCAACACAAAAATAACAAAATCTGAACCTTCCTTCCTGTTTTCCTCCTGAAAGCTTCCAGTGGCAAGGGCAGTCCTTCCTGGTATGTATAAAGTGAGTGTGCAGGTTATTTGGGGCTGGTAATGACACCCCACTGATCGACCTGTGTAGTGAGTGGCATTTCAGCTATGGAGGAAATGACATGGCCATGCAGGTGCTAAGTTGGATTCAGGGTTTGCTGTTGAGGATACAAAGATTTGCTGTCTGTTTAGCCCTACCAAAGACATTGCTTGTCAAAGACATTCACAAGGAGAAAATGGAGCATCCCAGTTTCACAATCACAACTCCATGTAGCACAAAATGCTCTTGGGAAAGTTCACATCTAACCCAGGCTGAACCAGACACAAAGAGTCTCCAGTTACTACTACTGGTGATTTAAAATAGCTTTCATTTTGACTAGCTGTGTCTCCCTGCCATGTAGAGATTGCTTTTATGATTTATCAAAGCTTCTTAAGGATGCTCTTTCTGAGCTGCCTGCTGCTTCTTTACAGTTAGCACAGCAGTGTGCAGCACTAGAGAGATATTGCTGTATATGTTCCACATTAAAGATGAGGCAGGGTAATCCATAAATAACTCTGCAGCTAAAAAGCTTGTGGCAGCTTTGGATTATACAAGCAGGCAAGATGCATGCTTGTGGCAAGAGGTTGCACAGTTTTAAGCAAGACAATTCTATGACTTTGATGTCCCAGTCCACTGAAATAATTTGAAATTTGGTAAAGAAAGCACCAGATCTGTCTAACAAATTGATGGAGCATAGTCAGGGTTTCCTGAGCTGATCTATCCCTACTGCACAGTACAAGGGAAACTCCCCATATTTCTACAGAGTACCAGTATCACTCTCTGGTTCCTGCAATAAACGTTGTTTTGAAACCCCACCTCATGCTGCTTCTGGGATGAACCTATTACAGATGCAGGCACAGCAATTGCTATTGATGATTGACTGATGGCTGAATTTGAGTACAAAGCACAGCAGACATGCAATGAAAAGGAGAAAAAGCAACAGTGATGAAAGGTAGTGCTTCAAATTTGGGTGGTTATTTTTATTTGCAGTTTTCTGGCTCACAGAAGAAAAGCACAGCCTGGGTTTCACCTGACCCTCCAATGTCTCATTCCTCTGACTCAAACTAGAGAGAAAATCTCCTTGGGGCATGATAATGAAGACCTGATCAAGCCAGTGTGAGCTCTCAGGAACCATTCAAGCTGAAGAACAGGTTGCTAATGCCACCACTCTGTAGATATCAGTGTCTGATCAATGACACCTGGAAGGATGGAATGCAGAAAACTCACACTCTTATTCTTTTCTTGAGTAATTAGGCCTCAATTCCAGCACTCCAAGTCCAGCAGATCAGTTTTGGATTATTTCTTTGATAATTACATTCTTAATTGCGTGAATAGGTGTTTGGGTCTGCACTAATCACATCTCTTCAGTTTTAAATTTTCCTCTTGACTTTTACAGTCAATTGTCCACCACACTATGTACTGTCTTTGGTAATTGGCAGGGAAGAAGGATTCTAGAATCATAGAATCACAGAACTTTAGGGGTTGGAAGGGACCTCTAGAGATCATCTAGTCCAACCCTCTGCCAGAGCACGGTCACGCAGGGCAGGCCACACAGAGTGTTTTGAAAGTCTCCAGAGAAGGAGACTCCACAACCTCTCTGGGCAGTCTGTTCCAGGTTCTGTCACTCTCACAGGAAAGAAGTTTCTCCTCATACTGAGGTGGAACTTTGTACTTTCTAGCTTATACCCATTATTCCTTGTCCTATTACTGGGCACCACAGAAAAGAGACTGGCCCCTTTTACTTGACACCCACTCCTCCAATATTTATAGGTATTAATAAGATACCCTCTCAGGTTTCTCCAGATAAACAGCCCAGGTCTCTCAGCCTTTCTTCATAGGAGAGATATTAAAAACCCTTAATCATCCTCGCAGCCACCAATGGACTCTCTCCAGTAGATCCCCATCTCTGTTGAATTGGGGAGCCCAAAACTGGATACAGTATTCCAGGTGTGGTCTCACCAGGGCAGAGTTGAGGGGGAGGAGACCCTCCCTACACCTGCTGGACACAGTTTTCTTAATGCAGCCCAGGATGCCATTGGCCTATCTGGCTGCAAGGGTTCATTGTTATCCCATGGAGAACTTACTATCCACTAGGCTTCCAAGTTCTTTCTCCATGGAGCTGCTTTCCAGCAGGATGACCCCTAATTTGTACCGGTGCCTGATGTTATTCCTCCCCAGATGCAGGACTCTACACCTGTCCTTATTGAACTTCATGATACTCACTATTGCCCAGCTCTGCAGCCTGGCTACATCTCGTTGGGTAGCAACACAGCACACACACGATGTGTTTGTGTTGGGGGCAGAGGTCAGAGGAAAAGGAGATAGAAATTGGGATATAAATATTATGGGAAGGGACACAGGTTGTAGCTACAGGAACAAGTTATTTGTGGGAGAACATGACCAAAGCCCAGACACAAGCAGGCTGGTGCTGTGCAGAATGCAGAGTGCTTGCAGGTGTTTAAAAAGCTTTAAACCAGATTCACTTTGGGCTATAATGAGTAACATTTTACCACCCTGCTTACTTACTCTTAAAGGAAAAAAAGCACTGACTGGCCCTAATCTTGAACTGACAAGACCTCATGTGACCTGTTCTCTGCTTCACATTGCTCATGCTGCTACACTCTCCTAAGAAGGTATCCAAAAGACCAGACAGAACCTTGGCTTCCTTCTATACATTTGCCTATCCTATTTTAGAAAACAGAGACCTTTTATAGTATAGCTTTCATCTTACTTTATTGATCTAGGAACCAGTGCTTCTTTGAAATGTAGACTAAAATCTAAGCGGGGTATGGAATGTACCATAGATCTTTTTAGAAAATACCTGCTTCACTTTGGGCAGTCATGACAAAAAAATCATGGTGTTTCTTCACTAGGAGTCCCCAGGACAACACAAGAATCTGATGAGGATGTAGTTTACCACAATTTCACTTACAAGAATAACAAGGTGTATTCAACATCTTTTTAAATAATGGACTGAAAACATGAATTTGGACCAGATATCATAGAACTGGCATTGGTTTGGCTTTCCATCATCGTTGTGCTGATGAGTCTTTTGTGACACTGACCAGTTTATCTACTTATCCTGATGGCTTTGAGGTGCATTCTGCCATATCCCAGAAAATCTGCTAACTCTTTGTAACATCTTGAGGCTGGACAAACAACTAATTGGGAATAGGTGAGGTCAATTCATTTTGTGCCTGTGAGAGTGGAGTGTAATTACAATCAAAAGGGAAATGTAATTAACCAATGCACTAATTACCCACTCCTTTCTGCTCGTCCCTTTGCCTTCCATATGACTGAGAAGTAAGTCAGAAAAAAAACCTGTCTGTGCAGACACAGGCACAACAATACAGCCCTTTGTTGGCTACTAATCAGTTTGCAACACAAAGGCAGAAATCCCCTAAATTTTGCACTCCCTCCCTGCTTGTGTCTGGGCTTCCATCAACTACTCCAATGTCTTTGCTGTCTCTTGGAGTCTGTGCCCACCACTTTTTCCACAAGAATTGTCAGGGCCAGGAATTTTTCATTTATTGCTTTCTGGAGCTGTACTCTGCTCTGCTTCACGTCCATCCTTTCCATTTCCCACAGTGCTCAGTGAGGGATCCCATCATACCACACTATTCCACTGATGCCAACAGCAGTCTATAAATATACTTGGGGTAAAATGAAACAAACAGAGATACATCCTTCCTAGTAGGTAAGGATAAACAGATGCTTGTGTTGCTGATGTACAGCTGTAACTAATTTGAAGTACAGATATATTTTTATGGAAATCTCTGGGGTAAGAGCAGCTCTTACGGGTGTAGTCGCAGTTCACTGGACTGAACAAAACCCCAGAAATATCCTTTACTTGTTCTGTTAACTGGTATAGACATTGCTATAGAGGCATGAAGAAACTACAAACCACTCCAACTCTACCCTACTGATTTCTGTAACCTCCTGAGGACAGTGTGCAGCTGGGTGTAAGGAAGTTCACAGTCTCAGTATATGGGCCAGAGGAACTAACGTTTCCTTACAAATTCCATTCCTGAAATGAGTTCCTAAACTTTAAACACAGAACAACCTACCAAAAAAAGTGTTCTGGCATTTACTGATTTGCTACATTCAAGTTTTTGCTATTTTAGGGTCTCACTCATTTAATTGGTCAAAAAGAACTAACTCCATGTCAAAGGGCTTTTAGGTCATGATTGGTTTATTTAATAATTACTGATTCAGTAAGTCAGGGCTGCTCTGCATTCTTCAAACAGAAAGGTGGTCTGAATCAGCCACTGTCCCTCAAATCAACTATTCTCTTGCTTCTTACTTGAGAATATTTTATTCTACATTTCTTTGTCACTGCCATCGTGTTTGCCCCATGCAACGTGGACAAAAGGTAACTGGGGAACTTCCTAAGTATCAAGAACACAAAGTACAGACCAAAGGAAGCAAGTAGTTTATTGACATTTCTTTACACAGAACACAAGCTACACAAAATGCCACAATAAAGCATATGTAGAAAAATAGTAGAATCGTATTGGCACTGATGACTATTCATTATTATTATTATTATTATCATCATCATCATCTTATTATACAGGTTTCATCATAACAATAATAAATAAGCATTAAAATTTCACAGTGGCATTATAAGCTTTACATTCATTATCTTGTTTATACAAGGGACCATGTCAGATTTCTTCAGCTTTCTTTGTATGATCATGATTCAAAGTAGTAGATTTAAAAATTAAAAGCCCTTTCCCTTAACCTATAAGGATCTGTCCACATTAATCCATTGACTTGATCCCTTGGAGAGGTCTGCATTTGTCTAAAAAAGACGTTACTTTTAAAATACAATTGACCAAGTGGAAAATTGGCCTTAAAAAGAACCCAGGACATTTGTTATCTTCCAGTGGTCCAACTGTGAGATGCCATAAATGCTACTGGCTGCCATTTGGCAAGATCTTTAGGCTGTACAAACTGCTTTATCAGGCTGATCTGCTTGGAGAACTGGCCCGTTATGTCAAGAGTCCATCTAAGCAGCATTTCTCAGGACTGTACCTTTAGTGAATGCTCTTGTGAATGCTGTTGAGTCAGACTCTACTTTTCCAGAAAACTGATTTGCATCTCTGTTTTCCCTAAAATGTCATGGAATTGACTCAACTTCATTTGTTTCCACTCTGTGAGATCAGTTTTGGTCTTCTCTATCTAAGTCTCACTTAAATCTTGACAGACACAGTTAAAGAAAATTGAAGTGTACGGCAGTTGACAGATGTTCATTAGGGAATGGGAAGTAAATTAGAGAGAGGCAGAGGGAGCATGTGTTGTAAATCTGGGTGTCTTAAAAAGAAATAAATAAGCAGTACAAATTTTCCAAGTTCACAGCCTCTCATTATTGCCTCTTCTGTCTGATTTGAGATGTATTTTGTGAGAAGCATAACTGTCTCAATCAAATTGAATAACACCTCATTTAAAAGTGCAAACTCTAGTGTCACGTGACAGAACCGGCTGTACGCATTCAGACAGAGATGCTTATAATTAAAAATACCATAGACAACTCATCTGCAACGTTCAGCCTCAAGTTCCTGTCTCTAAATCCAAATGTACGGAAGGTTGTACTTCCCATGACATGCACCTGTTACATCATGCAGCTTGTTTGCTTGGAACAATCAGCCTTTGAAGGACGTACTTGGAGAACGGTGTATCTCTGAGGCATTGCTGTGTGCGTGAACATGGGCATGTATAGCAGTGCTAGCATTTTACATCCACTATGCATGGGTAACCAATTGGTTAGTAAGTCCAGGAACTGGCCTCTTGATTTTTTATAGTTTTTCATGAAAAAAGACAATCAACCAAAATAAAAATAGTAATAATAAAAAATGAAACAACAAACAAACAAACAAACAAAAAAAAAACCCCACAAACAAACAAACAAACCCCCCAAACAAACAAAAAACCCCAAACCACCAAAAAAATCTTGAACTGCTTAGCGGAAATGAATCACTTGAAACTCAACACAGCAGTATTGATCAGTTGCTTATCTGAAAAAACCCCAACATATTATTCCTTTTCAAAAATTTCCCAGCTTTGCCCTTGTTAACTAAAATCTGTAAAAGTGTCCTCATAGAAAATCACTTTCAGAGCTAATTACTTACAGGAAATATTAGGTTTTAATTCCAAGGAGTATTTTCTTACAATTTAATAAAACAAGTAAAATGTACTCTTTGAAACATAGGATAAGGATTTTCACAGAATGACACTGCTCCTGTCCACTGAATGCTAATCCACAAACCAGCTGAGGAACATTGAAAGTTCTATTTTAGGTGTTACCATTTTGATGAGAATTAATCCATCAGTGTGAGAACTTCCATTTGAATAGATAGTGTACAACTAAGAAGTTATTTTTGATTATATTGTCAATTTTCATTATTAAAAAACTAGAGCCTGATTTTGAGGGTTACAATTTTAATACACTTGAAAGAGGGTTTGATCAAGGTTTCCAGACTCTCAAACCAGGATAATGGTTCCAGCGTCAAAAACAGAGTAATTGTATACAAGGAAATAAATAACATCAGTCAAGACCTAACTCACAAATCTGTTTTCTTAAAGAATATAAATCAGAATGTGAATTTGAAGCATGGAACAGAGGGATAAGAGAGGGGACGGGATTGACCTATTTTCTTAATTTGCCTAAATTAGACACTCATTACCATAATCTCCCTCTAAACAAGAAAGAAGTTCCCTCAACAGGCAGGTCTTCCCAGTTAAGGCTTGTATTCTTTGTCGAAGTTAATTCTTTATATAGAGAAAACTTACTATCTCAGATGCTGTGGCTAATTGTCCAAGCATAAGTGGAAAGATTTTTTAATTTTTTTAAAGGACTTGAGGATATGTTAAGGGATTTACGAAGATGATCGAGGCCTTAGTCTAAGACTGTGGTTAACAAAGCACTCGTTAATAAAGAGATTCATTGTTTGAGTCCAAGACACTCAGTCCTGGGTTAAACTGTTCAGCATTTAAGCAAGTTTACTATTAGAGGCAAATCCAAGTAACAAAACACAGACATAAAATTCAGTTTATTTCTGAACTCCGTGTTTCAGAATATTCTTATCTGTGTTTTGATTTTGACCTGATACTTTTCACAATCATACAAGAGTATTCTGGGATTATTTCTTTTGATGCAGTGGATAGGGTTTGGAAAACTGTTCTTTTCTGCTTTCTCAATTGTTATTACCAACTTGGTAGGGGTATATTCCTGTCACAATATAGAAAGAAGGAGGGTTTATCTTTGTCTTCTCCCATCCTTAGTCTAGCAGAGATATATCTGGACTCTTACTCACCTGAAGCCTCTAAAAGGCACAGGACAAAACACCAGTGTATCTTCATTCTTGGCAAAACATAGTGAAAAATAAACCTAGAAAATGCTACAGGTTACTAGTGGGGTTTTGGTAGGGTTTTTTATTTTCTTCTAGACATGCAGTCTCAAAGGAGTATTATGGCTTGTCTAGACTGATCTCCCTCATACTTCGTACAAAGATTTAATGGCAGAAAAAGGAAATAGCTTATTTCCCAAACTGTGTGCATAGTCAAATATATACAAGACTAAAATTAGTAAGAACAGTGGCAAAGCTGATAAATCATTGGTCTACTAGCTTAAAAATGAATGCTCGGTTGAAGAGGATGGATGTTAAGGAAAAATAAAAAATGGTGACAACCTTCCTGTCTCAGGAGATAGGGCAGCTCAGTTTGACATGTTGCATTGACCATAGAAACCATGGAGGTGGTAGATAACGCACATCAAATTCAAGACTGCTTAGATGAGATTAGTTGACTAATGGTGTGCCAAGAGACTGACAAATCACGGTACAAAACAATCTCTCTTCTCCAATGAGGTGGATGAAGGCAGCAAACTGCTTCTTCACAGGGGCTTTGGAGGATAACCAAAGTAATTCCCCCCAAAAGTTACAGAAACCTGTTAGACTCAGCAACCACCATCAGCTTCTAAGTATGGTATGCCCTGCACATGGGAACATACGTTGATTACATATGAGACCATAACATACCTTACATAAGGGAGAAGATGTGTTCTGTATACATATGTATGGAGGATATACCACACATACACAGTACACATTAACTACGTTTTGTATTAGCATTTTTACTGAAAGTGACGATGCGCCTTAGATCAAAAAGGTTCCCCCAGTCTCCTCTTCAACCTTTCCCGTGCATATAGCTGCACTATCATGTATCAGAAATGCCTTAACATCTTTCCACAGCTGGGAATGACGTGGGTACTCTTATCCTTGGAATCACAGTAAAGAGTAAGTAAGCATTTCTCCTGGATGGGGACAGGTACATTTCTATCAGCACCTATGCTTTCAGAAGCAATGAAAAGTTTGTAACTTTTTAGATAGAAACTGCCATGAGAATTTAAATATTGGGATTTTCAGCACCAGAAGCAGTTATACTTATTAGCAAAACCCCATTTGTGTGAGGCATAGAATAACAGAGGCTGTTAAAGAACTCACACCCCCCCCCACCTCCAAAACCAAACAAACTAGTTGTTTGAGACTGGACTTTTATGTGCAGGAGGTTTTTTTTGTTCCTTTGTGTCTGCTTTCCAAGACTGAAAGGCATGCTGGACTGCAATAATAGTCCTGCTCTCTGTATCAGCTTCATGTTTTCAGAGGCAGAAACTACTTGAAAATGTGCAGCTCCATGTGTATAGCCCATGGACTTCTGGCACATGTATGTATGTGTGCACACCAGTTCCAGACAGATGTGGTCAGTTTGCTACACAGAAAATAGGATCTTGCAGCACTTTGGATGAAAGAAGAGTTGAGTTTTCAGAAGAAGAGTTGAATTTTCAAAAGCAGAGAAAGAAAGTTTCAAAGTTGTAATAGAAGTTACTTTAGTCTAACCTTTTCCATAAGAAGGGTTTACACATATTTATTCTTTATGCTTTTATCCTACGCAGGGAAGGTCTGACTCATCTGCATATAAAGCAACTCTACACTGATTAAACTGTTTTCATAAGCATTTCTATACAGTGCATGGATTTCTCTTAGGTAAATGCATATGTATCATACGGTCTTCTTAAGATAGAGAAGAAACAGCAGCAGCAGCTCTTTCAGACCAGAGACTATCAGGAAGCAGCATACCATAGACCTATGACCACAAGGTAAGTGATCACCCCTGTCTGTCATGCAAGGATGAAGCAAACTCACACCAGTCTCCCTCACTCTCTCTCTGCCTAAAGCTTAGCAATGACAAAAATCATCTCAAATAAGGTATGCAAAACCAAGAGGGAAACAACTAGCATAGCAGTGAGCATGCCAAGGGTGAAATGGGGGACCAGATGTACTGTGTAGTTTTATTGCGGAGTACAATGTCATATGATGTGGGCTATCAATTTGGTCAGTTGGGGTCAGCTGTCCCAGATGTGTCTCCTCCCAACTTCTTGTGCACCCCCAGCCTGCTCACTGGTGGGGTACTGGAAGAAGTAGAATCATAGAATTATTTTGGTTGGTTACCTTTAAGATCATGAAGTCCAACCATTAGCCGGCACTGCCAAGTCACTGCTAAACCATGTCCCTAAGTGCCACATCTACACATCTTTTAAATCCCTCCAGGCATGGTGACTCCACTGCTTCCCTGGGCAGCCTGTTCCAGGGCTTTATAACCCTTTCAGTGAAGAACTTTTTCCTAATATCCAACCAAAACCTTCCTTGGAGCAACTTGAGGCCATTTCACCACAAATTGTAAAGATAATCTCATACAAGCTACTATGAAGAAGTTGAACTGTGTTCTAGACAAAATCAGTGCAAAATCTGAAAACATTGAGTGCTTCAAAGGATGGTAGATAGAAATCACCTTGTTTGGATAGTTAGACTATTTTGTAGCTTTACATGATGGCAAGGACAGCAGGATAAACAGAAGAGGAACTCATGGAAGACACAGGTGAAAGAAAAGCAGATGTAGTCAGATCATGGAAAGGTGACCACACCAACTGGGAATGTCTGGGCAAAGCACAAGAGTATCTTAGGGTAGTTGAGGCTTCTCAAGTGAGAGCAAATTAGAGAAACCTTGAACAAACAGGAGCAAGAGGCACAATCTTGATGTGGTTGAACTTGATCCAAAAGGCAAAACCAAACCAGAGAAGAGTGAGCTATGGTCAAACAAGTCCCAGACTATGTATTTTATGACTCCAAACGTTAATGGACCAATTTTAACTTCAGTGAGTATCTGTGTGCAGAGTTGTGCTGTATTTCACAAAGTTCCTGAGACTCTATTACCGTAGTTTGCCATAAAGCAACTGCATTAAAGAGTGAGAATGGGTAGGCTGAACTCTGACTCCATCAGACCTGGATTTATACCTGAAAATGATTCAATGATTAAATACACACTAGAAATTCAAGGAAGGGGGGTAAATAAATATTAAAGATTGAACTAGAAATTGTCAATTACTTAACAACATTCAACATCAGAATTGCTGACCTTAAGTATTGAGATGAAACAAAACACTCCATAAGAGTTCTCCACAGATGTGACCTAAATGACCAGCTGGAGTGAAATACATGAGGCTGTTTTGATGATCATTTTTAAATGGAAATTTTAAGTCCACAAAGAAAATAATCATTCAGCTCGGCTGACACATATTGGCATGCTGAGACTGCTGCAGAAGTGCCCCATGACTATTCATTATATATAAAGTTTCATGGGATATTTGCATAAACCTTCACAAGGGTCTAACCCTGTTATTAGAAGCTCTCACCTTTCTCCTGCATCGCCACTGAACTACTTCAAATGGAGGTAGAAGGGAAGAAATATATATATATATATTTTAATATGTAGAAAGCACCAGAGGAGCCTACAAATTCTAATGAAAGCTTTGGCTTGAATTCCCAGTATTCACATGGTCATGATAGCTTTCTCCCTCAAACGTGGCTCTTCTCTGGCAAGGGAACAGTGAAGAGGATCAGTCAGTGTATATTTACTTGCTTTGAAGTAAAATACTGCTCAGTATTCCTGTTAGTAATTTCCAAAGCTCTATGCTAAGGTTTCAAGCCTTTAGAATACAATCCTTTACAGCTAAGCAATTTCAACTTCCTCTTTTGTTGGTGGAAAGACCTTTTCTTGCTTCAGAGAACTAACTAATCTGGACTACAGCTGATACTTCGTCTTTAACCCTGGAAAACCACAATAGCCAAATGCACTTAACTGGCTGGAGCCAGCTCTTCCATGCTCATTGCAAGACTTCTGGATGCTAAAGAAACAACCTTGCACTGGTAGCTTTAGTTGTTTTTTTTTTTCTTAACTAAAGAATCCCACAGAAGTGAAGGGGATTTCACACCTAACATTAAGCCCAGAGCTGTCTCTGAGCACTAACAAGCTGCAGAAATTTCATGGTTGTTCCTCCTCTGTCCAAGTTCTTGAAAAACTGCCTTATCCTCTGTGATTGTGAAAGCCTGACTTAAGAATGGAAGCACTGCCCCCATCAAGTCAAGAGGAGCTTGTCCAGTTTGAAGGGAAATACCTGTAGCAATACTGCTAATGGACTTAAATGCATTTTAAAAGGTTTTACATGAAAGGACAAAATGTTAGAAGTCCAAAGGTCAAGACAGAAGCAAAGTTGTTAACTGTGCAGTTACATTGCTATTTCTTATAAAGATAATTCTTCATGTTTCTTTATGTATAAACAACAACAACAAAAAGTATCTGAAAATAAGTCCATGTTGATTGCTATAGTTCGATAAGGTCCAACTTAGATGTTATTTATAGTACGATGATGAAGATTTCTTTGCAATATAGTGTACACAGAGTGGATGGAGAGTTATCATCAAGGAAACATCCCATTAAAAAGAATAAAAAATTAGGGTAGGCTATTCTGAGAACTTTAAAATGAATGCTCAGCTAGATCACTACTGCCAGTTATTTCCCACAATCTTCTGACAGCGTAAGGAATATAAAATGTATTTCATCATTTCACAGGAATGACATCTTCCAGGTTTTTCGGAGGCTCCATAGAAGCTCTCTGACATCCCCCACAAGGATCAAGTTGTATGGAACTAATCCAGCTCCACGTGCAATCCAACTTCCAATTCTGAAACCCAACAGCCATGGAAGAGTATGTATTGGAATGTAGAAGCCTTTAGGTATGCTTATCCATCAGTCAGAGCACTGGGGGCAATATAGAATGTGAGAGTGAACATAATTTAAGGCCCACCAACTTCTGCAGCAATACAAGAGACCTTCTCCCATTTCCCTTCTCTCCCAAGCATGCAAACAGAAGGTTAGGAATGCTGTCTAATGTACAAGGCAAGGTGAGGAATCACCATCTGAACATAAGAACAGCTACAGTGCTATGTTGTCAGACCCAGGACTCAAAAACCTGGTGTGTGAGACCTTCAAACAAATGCACGTCTTTGTGCAGGCTGTATCCATATATGCACACACATACATAAGGCATATGCATATGGGTAAACTAACCTCTCTTTTAACATTTTTTTCCAACATTTTCAGGAGTTGGCAGACTCCTGAACATTTTCTAAAGGAGGAGGAGACAGTCCTACAGCACATTGCAGCTTGCAGATGGTTGGCTATAGCTTTTCTTTCTTGCTTTTCACATGCTCCTTAGAAGTTGATGTCTATGTCTCAAAACCACTGCACTAACAGCTTAACCTACATGTCCCATTATGTTCAAAATACTGTAAACAATTTACCAATTCCTGTGATACGTAAGTGTAGCTGGCACTAAAAGGTTGAGGACAAAAAGTTATAAAGACTTCCCAAACGAGAAGCTGGAACCAGAAATTCTTGATTCCTGACAGAATTTATATAACGGGGTAAATGTGGCTTTTAGCTTTAAGCTATCAATTTATAAAAAGGGAAAAATCAAAGAAAATAACCCCACCCCCCCCCAGATTAGAACATATCTACCTATTTAATTCCAGGACTGAGGTAATATTTAATGTTTACAAAACTTGTCAATATTGAAACACACCATGGAACTGTTTCTATATGATTTCTGCCCCTTTAAGGGGCAGATAGTTTTTAGGCGCAATATACCTTCCTATTTTCAGGTGATCTTCATATCAACCTTTCATATGTTCCTTCTTTGTCCTTTCTATTTTAAAAACATGCCAATATTATCAGACCACCCTTGCTTTTTAGCAGCCTTCACCAGCATGTTAGGAACTAGACATAGGTTTTCCACTTTTCTTCCTCTATAGTTTTACTTTTTGCATGTCCAAAGATTTTCCTGTAGTTGTGAGGGTTTGTTTTTCTGTTTATTTAAATTTTTAAACTCTCATATTTCAGAAATTTCTACTCTCTTGATCTTAATTTACCAATGAGTCTTGACACCTGAAACCACCTTTATTGTTTCATTGCAGTATTTGTCACAAGATATAGCAGGCTGCTCACTTATGTTGTTAAACAAATTATATTTGCATTACAAAACTGCCTGTCTTCCAAACAAAAATCATTGAGAAGAATTATTCACTTTTTCTTTTTTGAAAAAACTGCTGTGACACTGAAAATGTATCAAAATGTTACGAAAATGTATTGAAAGGTACTGAAATTCATCACTTTAAATCTGATTGCTTTTTGATAAAAAAATTAATGAAAAAATGGAAAAAAACCAAAACAACTAAAAAACTGAAAAATTTATTATCTTCCAAACCCTTAAAATCCACTTGGATATCTTTGTATGAATAAAGTTTTAAAGGTTTCAACCAGTTGTAACCATGTAGTAATTAGGACTGTATTTGGCACTGCAAATGGTCATTAGTAAAGCATTAGCAGAGCACTGCAGAGGAGCCTACGACATCCTTTTATTTTTTAAGCTTTCCACAATCCTTACCACTCTATGCTCCAGCCTATTTTGATATGATTGTGTTTTTTAGGGGTGGTACTGGTTAGATTTAGAATTTCTTATCAGAGTAAACAATTTTTTAAAAAATAAAAATTTGTTTGTGTAAATGTACTTAGATAAAAATGTAAAAGTAAAAATTGTACCTCTAAGTATATAACAAGCACAATAATGATTTCTATAAATGTAAACAGAAGAAATACTAACAGATGCCACTGATATTTTACAAGTAATCCAATAGACTCCTCTTGGTTTGGCAGCTTCTAACTTGAACAAAATTCTTCCCAACTTAAAGTTGTGTTGTGGGGTTTTTTTTAAAGACAAATAGCAAGACTTCTTCATTCTGAGTTGAATATTTCACTCCTTTCCATTATTTGAATGCACTTATGTTACAAATTATTACTATTAATGGAACCAGTCAAATATTTTCTTTCAAGAAATGGAAACACTGAAACTTTCACAAATGTTTTTCAGCCTTCTCAGTTCATCACAAGGAGAGGTTTTAACCTGAGTTCATATATGCTTGTTTCCTCTTGTGTTAACTACCCCAAAAGTGCTACAAATGTATAGCTCTGTTAATATGTAAATAAGCATTAAATCAAGGACAGCCAAGTTCCTGCATTAACATTCAGGAGAAATGGGCATCATAGTGGTCCAATAACATTTAGAGAATGAGCCTTCTTATTCTGATTCTGCACTTCAGAAACGGCTGATGTCTCGATGTGGACAAAGAACATAGAAACTGAAGAGGAATACTTATTTCTTCCAAAAGCACCAATATCTGGAAGCTTGAATGCCTTAAAGCCATAGCACTTGATTCTCTGAAACAGAAATGGAAATGGAGAGTTTGAAAGTCCCACCTGATCTCATTTCTAACACTGCAGTCTTCTGTCTAAGGGGTTCTCCTCCACTCAGTGAAAATGTTTGCCTCTGTTACCCTGTACTTCAGGCACTATTTGAAGTAGTTGAGTCCTGCCACGAGGAAAAACTTCTCCAGGAAGAGTTCAGAGTCCAGCACAGCAATGTGGGCAGCCCGGCCTATCAATGTGTTGGCGGTGTTTGGCAGAGCATGGAACACGTTGTGTCTGATCAAAGTGCAGTCCTTCGCCCCAATCAAAGGCTGGAGCAGGTTGTTAATCATTTCTGCATAAACAGGACCTGCAAAAGAGTTTAGATGTCACACCTCCATGCCAAAGCAGCCAGATCCCCTCTTTCCTTCCACTATCATTTAATTACAGTCTCAATGAAAATGGAAGCAAAGTCAAAATGCAAACGATAGCCATCCATTTCAGAGTTGCCAAGTGCCTAGATGCTGTTGATCCTAGATGCTGGAGGCACTGGCCATCTGAAGAGGTATGCCGAAGCTGCTGGCATGAAGAGCAGGACACTCCTCAGTATTTAGTCTCATTTCCTCTGTGGTGGAAGGAAACGCTCTCGTTTCCTTCAGGGGAAGAGGGTTGGACCACACAGCCCATGAATTCAAATGCAAAAGGATCTGGCAAGACAGAGAGGTCCATTTGGGTTTCTCTGGGGAATCTAATGGAGGACAGACATCATGCAGATAGTCAAGGAGGTTACAGGGCAAAACAGTGTGGCTTGGGAAACCTGTACTCATAAATGAACTGCACTGAACATAGATCCAGCTCCTGCTAGGAGCAGGAGAAGCAACCAGTGAATGAAAGAGTTAGAAAATTACTTTTTAATTTATATCTGAGGTAAGATACAAAAAAGAGCTGTAATTTAGGTTAGATGTGTGAAGGCAACCATCATGATTATTGGCCCTGGATGTCTCTTTCTACTTCAGAGTACCTCCGTTTCTAGGTAATCACATACGTGAAACAGCTATGAAATTACACTGAACTTTATTTCTGGAAGTAATAACAAACTGAAGCCATGAAATATTTTACAAATTAGGGAGCCTGCTAATTACAAAGGTAATTGAAAGGGAAGGAACAATACACAGTCTGAGCTTGCAGGACACGTGTCTGATGGTATGAGTCCTGATGTGCTTTACAGATTTTATTACAAACCAGTACAATTTTAGATCTGTCCCTTAAATTACCTGGCAAACATCCAAACGCTACTGAAAACAAAGGGAAAACCTCCTGAATTTGGATGTGCTGAGAGAGATTTCATTATGTGAAGGAAAGGTGAGATAATACTAGTAAATCAGTAGAATACAGAAAAACATTGTCAAGAGCTAGTTCTTTTATCATCACTTTAAAAAAATATATATAAATTAGAGGGAAATGGAAGAAACCTTTGATTATGACCGGATTGCAATTTGTTTTCATCAGCAAAGAGCCTCTTAAAAAGCTTCTTTTATTGATTTATGCAATTTCCTGTGGGAAGAGAACACTTTATTCCTTATCAAATAAACCTTTGAGTTTTCATCATGTTGATGAAAAAACCCTTCTAATGCAATGACCTCAGTTACACAAAACACACAATTCCTCAGCAGCTTTGTAAACGTAGAAAGGATCTTAAACATACCTGTATGTCTGTCCTTAAGTGCATTTTTGCACATTTCTATTCTTGCAGAATGAAAAGGAACATATCTGTCTTGGGGTGAGGCCACTAACACAACATTTTTAAAGTACTGAAGACCTGTGGCAAATGCATGAAATACATTTATCACAATGATGCACAGCGATGAAAATGCATTCAGGGTCAGCACGAGTACTTAATGTTCAAACACACTTGAAAATCTACAGTGCAAAACAGATAATCATTAGAAGCTGCACCACAAGTTTGGATAGATTGATAATAGCCTAAAACCAATTTTGCTACTTCTGCTGTTACTTATCAACACTCATACAGGTTAATTGTATGTCAACAAAGAAAATAAGAGCTGTCTCTGTTCAAAAAAAAAAGTGATTAAAACCTCAGTCTTGCGAATATTTATGCCTCTGAACATTGGAAACACATGTACAGCTCCACTACAGTCAAGGGGTGGTTTGGGATAAATAAGTGTTCATGGGAACAGGGAGCACATTAAAAAATAATAATCAATAACAAAATAGATAATAAATTAGTATAATTTTCAATCAAAATAGAGAGAGGGAGAAGAGGAACCACATTCACTGCTATGATGTCATTCTATTACATCAGTGTTGAGGGAGCCTTGGGATCCAGTCCCTGCATTCAGCAGTCCCTTGATAAATGCACCCTGCTGGTATATGGACTGGAAACCAAGGAATCCTCCCTCTTCCCTGGAGGCTATGGGCCCACTGATGGACTGTGGAACAGGTTCCTGCTCTTTGCCCTGTCTGTGGTCTCTCAAGCCCTCCACCATCCACCTTCAGCAGAAAAGTGGGAAAAATCTATAGTCTACTAGTCCAGAGAGTATCCTGAACACAGCAGAACTGTGGGTTTGACCTTCATCTTTCCCTCCTCCTTATGGGAAAGGGGTCCAGAACTAAGTCTGTTGATTTCTAGATTTTCATAGGAAAGTTGACCTTCACAACCACAAAGAAGAGTCCACTGTCTGCCTTTAATAAGCCTGGCTGACACTATCATTTTCTTTTTGTGCAATCAAACCAACTGAGTTTGTGACTTCAGTCCAAAGTAAATGGTAGGAGAAACAACAGTGAATAGGGAATGATGTTTAATTTTTACTTTCAAGACAAGCACAAGGAACATTTAAAGAGATTGAAAAGTAGCATGGGATTCTCTTTTAAGAACAAAGTCAGAAATTGATGGAGCCTTGGAAAACAGGAACAACACTGCTTCTGATATCTCTCCCTCTGAAGGTTTTCTCGATGACTTTTTTGAAGCAAGGTGCTAAAGTGGGGACACCTCTACTTTGACTCAGTATGCCAGCTCATATGTTCACATCAGCTTGGAGAGGAGGAGACCTTATAACTGCCTTCCAATACCTGAAGGGAACCTACATGTGGGAAGGTTGGAGAGGGACTTTTCACAGGAGTATACAGTGATAGGATGAGGGAAAATGGTTTTAAACTGAAGGAGAAGAGGTTTAGATTGGCTTTCAGGAAGAAGTACGAGGGTGGTGAGACTCTGGAATACATTGCCCAGAGAAGCTGTGCCTCCTCCCTGGAGGTTCAAGGCCAGGTTGGACCTTAAGCAACCTGGTCTAGTTGAGAGGTGTCCCTGCCCATGGCGGGGAGGTTGGATTAGATGATCTCTGAGGTCCCTTCTGACCTAAACCATGCTATGATTCTATGATCTGGAACTACCGACTTCAGCCTTTTGCCTAAGCATCTACCTGGATGATTCAGACTTTACAGAAAACCATCTTCACATTTAAATTTCTGCTTTCTGCTCTTGCAGGGACAACACCTTCACCTGTAGCCTATTAGATCTCCAGTCTACCCAGATAACAACGAATTGCTTTGACTCAAAACAAATGCTTTGGAATTCTTTGCTTAGGAAGTTACAATGTGACCTTCCTCTGCAGACCAAATTTTATTTGACCATGACAGTAGTAAAGCAGATATCAACTGTACTCCACAGAAATTAGAGCCAAGGAATCAAAGGGAAAATTCAAATAAGGAAATTAAAATAATGCCAAGATACAGCAGCTTCCCATAACTGATTGTCATATAGTGTGTTCATAAAATTATGAAAAAGCCCTATTTCTATCAGACTAAGAATTAAGAAGTTATATGCATCTTAACATAGTCTTAGTTTCCTATTAGCAATGTACCAAAGTTTGAGCAAAAAATTCGATATCAAGTAGTGACCTTATGACTACATAGTTAATGCTAGTTTGCTCACAAAGAACATTAAAAATAAGTCAAAAAGAAAATATTCTCCTGAACAGAAGGATTATGCTCCCTTTCTTTTCTGAAGAAAAGCCTGATTTATTTAATTCATCTCATGTCAGACCACGGAAGGAGTAAAAAGATCTCTATTTAGACATCAAGTTTCCAGTGTGAGGCCATACATCTCTCTCTGTAGTACAAAGGTGTCACAATAGACATGAATAAAATTTGCTCATCTCACAGAATCATATTTCCTAGAGACAAGTGTTGTTATACTTAAAAAATAATAATAAAAAAGGAAAAAAGATTTCCATCTAGTAGCATAAATTAAGCCACGGTAGCCTGTCAAGAGTGGTATTTCTTGCTTGCAGAATATAAACTGAGGTGCACGTTTACTACAGCATGGAGGTTTTATTGGGTGCTAACAGTTTGGCAAATATATTCACTGATAACTGGCACAGAAAAAAGGCACAGAGGAAACAGAAAATAGATTTCAGGCAGCCTTTCTCTAGAGCAAGACTGTTTAAATGATCATTAAATTATCATTACCAAAATGCAGATTTCCTTCACTCACTGGAGGACATGGTGACCCAGCACAATCCTTGGGAATAGCCCTGGGCACTTCCACAGCCACATCAAGCCCCACTCACCCGTTTTTTGGCTGAGCTGATAGAGGAAACACTTGCGCAGATCGGCGTTGTCCCTGAAGGTCAGTTGCAAAAGTGACCCTGATTTTTTCAACTTCTGCATAAGCCATAGACCTGGAATGAAAACCAGGGCATACTTTCATCCTGTTTGTTAATCCAAGGGGATTAAAGACATGTGTCCACACTAAGGGTAGCACTCTAACTCAATATTAAGTTTTGTTTCCTCTTTTATTGCTAATCACAGAATTGCTCAAAAGACCTTCCAGGTCATTTGAGTCCAACCTCAAAATCAATAGGCAGAAAGGCCTAAGGTCTCACTGTATAGGGGTAATAGTTTTAAACTAAAAGAAGGTACATTTAGACTAGAAATAAGTGAGACATTTTTTTATGAGGATAGCAAAACACTGGAACATGTTGTCCATTTAGGTGGCAGATGCCAGATCCCCCAAAATATTCAAGGTCAGGTTGGATGGGGTTCTGAGCAACCTGATCTAGTTAAAGATGTCCTTGCTTATTGCAGGGGGCTTGTAATTGATGACCTTAAGTTCCTTTCCAACACAAACTATTCTATGATTCTGTGTTGTCCATGTCATGGTGGCATAAACACTCAGGAAGGCTCAACTGTGGGACATTCCATTCCCATAGTACTGTAAGTGTCTTCTTCAGCCTTGGAGATGCCTCTTTATTATAGAGACAACTGGAAAAATATAGTGGAAGGAAGGTCATCTCTCACTGCTGCACACTCCTGGGTTTTCCAGGGAGCACTGTGCTGGACCTTGTAGCAGATACTGAAATCCCCTCTCGTTGCAATTTTTTTCTGTGTGGGTTTGAAGTCTTCAATATTTTCCACAACTGGAGTGTACGAGTCCAGTCGTTACAATCTATTGCTACCTCCTTGTGTTGCTCTCTCATGGACTGCAAACAGTTGTAGCTTTCCTACCAACTCTTACCTGTACTAACCAAAGTACTGTTGTTGTAAAGGGTTCCCAGGTGAGGCCCAGAGAGGGACAGGAAGGTGTGTAACTTGTTGAGGTAATAGCGAAACCTGGGGCGAGTCAGTACAGATCGAATGATGACGTTACCGAGGGAATGTCCAATAAAACTGTTGGGAAAGAAAGAATCACATTAACAAAAAAAAACCCCAACACCTTTATTTTATTTAAACTAAACATCAGAGCAGCATAAATTGCTCTTGAGAGGACTCAGGGCCCTCAGGAATGTCCATTTCACAAAGTTTTTCAGCCTAGTTGATATACTTCCATCTCTTAACGATGTACACATTCATCTCTCTGATCCAATGGCTTTTGAGACAGGGGACTTTTGGAAAAGCTGATTTCACTGGATGCTGTTTATGTAACTCAAACAGTTCCAGACCATTAACTATCAGAACGTTTACCTTATTCTGGATATGGAGAGGTTGTACAACTGGATATGCTGAATAATTTCATCCAACAATCGGTCCGTCATTGTATCAAAATCAGCAAAAGTATCAGTCTGGTGAAAAATGGAATGAATAGGTGAATTACAATATATTGCACTTATGGCACACTAATGTTATTTTCAAAGAAAAATGCAAGCAGGAACTTAATAATATGTACCAATTTTCTTTATACATGCTCAAAGGGGGAGGTAGGGGATTTTTCTGCTTCTCCAGGTCCTCTAAAAATTGAATTTCTCCTTTGAAAACAAAGTAATGATGTTTCAGTTTAGTAACACACAGCTTCCACCCGATACTGCAAACTTGCTCAAGACCAGTATTGTCTTTCTCGCATAGCATCAACAGTAACAACAATACCATGGGGCAGTGTGGGTTATTGTTAAAGCCCATGTGGAAATTCACTGTCCTCAGTGAGCTCATAGGTTAGGAAAGGCAAAATTTTCTGTCATAGGTTCTTTTTGTATCATGTCTTTTAGCTTCAAAAACACAACCTGAGAATTCAAGTTAGGACTAGAGTAACACTACATTTTGTAAGGCGTGGAAATAGGGACCTCTAGAAGACAATTCATATTTTAAGGGGATTAAATTACCTCCTGTGGTTGCTTCTCTTTCGCTACCAACTCTGTCTCTGACACCTGTCATAAGAGGCTAAACCCAGACTTACAATTTATTAATAGTAAGATTAACAATATTAAGCTGAGTGATTCCAGAGTATGATCTTAAAGAAGCCTGACTTGACACTGGTGAGAACTGCTAATGCTCAGAGGCTCTAGATACCATACTCTGCACATGAAAAAAAGCTTTTGGCATTTAGGATTTAACAGATTGCCACAATAAAACAGTCTACAGCATTTTACACAGACATGTGGGTTATGCCGATGCTAGGGACGTAATCACAAAATTATTTGGCCATCTTAATGAAATGCTGTGCATTTGTTACTCAACAGTTATCAGTAAGAGAATGAGAGCTAAAGAGAGACAAACAATTTGTACTGCCAGTTGTGATACAATAAAACAAATAATATATTGTCCAGTCTATACGACTGCAGGCAGATCTTCTTCAGAACTGTGTCATTTGGCAATCCAGCACGACTCTAAATCAAATTCGTAACTAATGAGATGCCACAAAAACAATCATCAAATGTCGGAACAGCTATTCAGAGCAAACATATCAGTAATTAATGCTTTTGTGACACAACCCATCTTGCTAATTGCAGCTCTTGTAAAGGAAAACATGAGCGTATTCACTTTGCAATGCAGCCTTAAAATAAATGTTCTCTTAAACTACAAACTGTCCACTAACCTTCTGCCTCTTTGGTTTGTCTGCACTGATAACTGATGATTTCCTCCTGGGTTTATTATCCCAAATCTTTCAGGTTGTTTAAAAGTGGAAGAATTTCAGCCTGAACTTTAATTGTAAAAAAACCCACATCAAACATTATATTTCACCTCATTATATCTCCAGCCTTTAGTATCATCTCAGCCTGACTGAGCTTGTCAAATGTATCACAAATGAATGCCTAAAAAAAAAATTGCCTCCCATCTTCCTCTATAAGGCAAACTTCAGCTAAATGACTTTTTATCTTGCTTATGTTCACTTTGCAGGTCTGCTGCTGCCAGATGTGCACTGGAAGGTGGCAAGTTCAGACTAACACCAACTGGTCACTTCAAAATATAAAACATGTTGAACAAAGAAGGTTGGCAAGTTTTGACTTGTGTTTCTCAGCTGCTCATAAATCAGAATAATGCTTCTGACTGGGCACTGGAAATCCTTATCCTGAGCATAAAGTTAGTCCTCTGTGTCAGAAATATGGGTTCATTGCAGAGCAAAGCACAGAATTCATTTCTGTTTCTCTGCCTAGTCTAGCAATGAATTTTTCTGGAAGACGTTTCTTTATCGTTCAAGGAAATAAATCTTGCAAACATGGCAACAGAAGAAACAATGGCTGATGCAGCAAGGGAAGCTGAAGACACCTGCTCGATATTCCATATCCTCCAAGGAATCTGACATCACTAAACTTGCTGCTTTCTGTCCGTGGTGTTTTGCCTGACATCTGACAGGCAGAAGCACCAGGCTGCTAAGTTTGCAACCTGACAGGATAAATCAATTTATTTCTTCTAAAGTCTACTCCTGTAAGTGCTAATGTCATTGCCTTTGACTTTAATGCTAGGAATATTTTCTGATGGGATTGAACATCCTATCAAATTAGACAGGAACAGGAACCAGGCTTTTGCACTAAATACTGCATAAAATTCCCTCAATCCCCAGCACTTCTGCTTCACTCAGCTGGTGAAAAAACTTTGCTGAAGGCCCTGTTTCAGTAATGTCAGCAGCTTGTAGCAGATCTAAAGGAAGACAGAAATTAGGTCTGTATTACCTGATTCCTTTCAGACATTAAGAAGTCCAGTTTTCCACCAGGAAGTCCCAGTTCTATAAAAGTCTTTACCAGCCGCAGATCTGCACTGTTACCTACAAATAAATGTTATTTTACAAGATATAATTAAACAGAAAAATAACCAATATAGAGTCAATTTATTACGTTCATCCTCTTATAAATCTTGACACTAGGGAGCTCTTGCTAGGTGCTGCTATGCTCAACACATCATAGGATCATGCAATGAAGCAGCAGGAGAGCAAGAATACCCACAGCCTGCAGAAGATGGGGCTGGACCTCACCTCCTGCTCCTGGGGGCTGTATAAAAGGTGGAGAAAAAAGGGCAGAGATCAGGCCTAGAATAAATCCTTCCCCTGTTTGTTGAAGAGCAAGACGTAGGACAAAAAGCTGAGGTCTGTCCTTCCACCTTTAGAGCTGGTGAGGCTCCCAGAGGATACTGCAGAGCTGCGAAGGACCTCTGCACCAGTGCTGGGCTACAGGGCTGTTGAGTAGCCTGCCCCTCTGTATTCACAATTAGAGACTGTGCTGAAATGCTGTCAGGCTCCTAGTATTTTGGGAGATGCTCCGTTGCATACTAGGAAATTCCAAAGTCTGACGAAATGTTTTATTGGAAAAAAAGAGGTATCTCCACCTCGTGAGAAGGACATGACTGCCACTGCAATATGGAAAGCAAACAGTCATTGCTCAAGCCAGCACGCGTTTGCTTTCCACCTGAGAATGCCAGAGATCTGAGAGTCTATAGCTATCCTTCTCTGTAGTTTCAAGGTTAATGTCTACACCTTTCCCATTGAGATCAAGAATTTGTCCAGAGAAATTTCAGGTGTAACAAATCTATTTTCTGCTTAGAAAGCATGTATGTAAAATATTCCAAGCCATGCTTCCTCTGCAGTGAATAATGATTTTTAATCTCTTATTTTCCAAAGCTGGCCACTATCTACCCTATCACAGTGTTGGAGGGGGCTAAATAATGTTTTCATCCTGGTGACATGCTGCAAAATGGCCAAGCGTCCGTGGAAAGACAAGAAGAATTCCTGTAATGCACTCCTCCTATACACAGTAGGACTGGTGAACTTCAGTGAGGAATTCTTTTTAAACAACAAAAAAAATGGCAGCACCCATTTCTTGAAGCAAATCTTTAATATTTCCATAGATCCTATATTAGGATGGACTCAAAAACATAATAAGGACTCAATACTTAGGTAAATATTTTCCTTAGAATCCCCATTCTTTCACACTTGCTGAACCTCTGCTCTTATTTTTGTTTACACCTAAGTGACATGCAAACAGCAATTCCTCCAGGCCTTACCATCCAGTCCATGGACACAGACAACCAGGTGAATTCCATCTTCCAAATTTTCCTCCTCTTCCTCTGGTGGAAAATATGGGATATCAGAAGCTAGTACAGATAAGTCACTGTACAGAAATCCTTCAATCTTCATTTCTTTTTTAAATTTTTCTTTGGCCTGATAAAAGCTGGAGAATACATTAATTAATCACAATAGAACAGGGTGTTCAACAACAAACCTTCAAACTAGAAACGAGGAGGCTGGTATTTGCAAGAAGTTGTGTTTGCAACTTTTAGGTGGAGACTTGGCTACTATTCCTGAGATATCAAGATGTAGGGAAGAAAATATTTTTCTGAGCGATTTAGCAACAGACAGGGAATAGCTAAAGCCCTTTAGCACCTCACATCTGCCAGAGGAATGACCTACCAAAAAGTAAATTTCAGGTGGCCCATAACAATTAGTCTAAGATAGTAGACTCAAAAGATACTAAAGCTAACAAAGATGATGCAGGGACGGGAACATCTCTCTCAGAAAGAAAGGCTGACAGACCTGGGACTGTTTAGCCTGGAGAAGAGAAGCCTGAGAGGGGATCTTATTCATGTTTACAAATATCTGAAGGGTGGGTGTCAAGTAGAAGGGGCTGGGTCTCTTTTCAGTGGTGCCCTGTGATTGGATAAGAGGTAATGGTCGCAAGCTGCAACACAGGAAGTTCCACCTCAACGTGGGGAAAAACTTCTTCACTGTGAGAGTGACAGAGCCTGGAACAGGCTGCCCAGAGAGGCTGTGGAATCTCCTCTGGAGACTTTCAAACCCCACCTGGATCTGTTCCTGTGTGGCCTGCTCTGGGTGACCCTGCTGTGGCAGGGGGGTTGGACTCAATGATCTCCAGAGGTCCCTTCCAACCCCTACTATTCTATGATTCTATACAGAATTAGCAATTTTGCATCTTAATGTCATCAGCTTTACAGGTACCGAAATGCAAAAGGTATCATTTTGCTACCATGAGATGCATTTATAGGCAGATAGAAGGTGTCCTCCCCATTCCTCAGACTGTGGGGTTAAAGAATGCACCTCAAATGTAGGTATTTTTATTTTGGTTTGGTTTTAGGTTGTTTTGCAAATGTTTAGCAGCTAAGAGAAAGAGCAGCTCAGTGCTGAATGAATTAAGCTAGCCTAGCCCCTCTCCTACTCAAGGTCTCAAATTTGACACTGAAATGCACCCTGAAGCATTCTGCCGGCTGGTGATACCAAACTCTTCAGTGGCTTTTTTGACTTAGCAAAACATATTCTGAGATTTTAGCAATCAATAATCACAACATAAGTGTAGAATTAGGTAGAAAACTGGGATGGACCAGGATAGGAGATATAAACATTTATAGCTTGGGGATAACTTAAAGCCACTTGATATAATGGTGAGCAATTACTTATAGCAGCATAGCTGACTTTAAAGGAAAACAAAAATTAAAAATATCTAGCCTTCAGACCAGGATTCACGAATACAGGCTTAAATATTTTGCTTCACAAAGAAGGAACAAATTTTGTGCTTAGATTAAGCAGAATTTACAGTAGGTTCTATAAATCAAATCTCAAGATGCTTTTAAAAAAAATAAAATTCAAGCCTGGGTTAACATCAAATGTGAACTGACTGCCTGGGATCAATATCCAAGTCTGAGTATCCTTGACTTCATGAAGGAGGGCCAAATCTTAAAGATTATTTAGACAACTAAATTGCACTGTTTTTCATGAGGATTAAGGACCTAATGGTTTTGACAGTCTCAGTCTCTCTGTGTTTTCATCTTTCCTGTCTATTTAGATGATTTCCTCTATATAAACTCATTTGTCTACTTGGATTATTTAAACTGTAATTCTTCAGGCAGCAACTGTCTCTGAGTGCAAACTTACAGTCTGCATACTGTACTAGGGCACTGCACTTTGTCAGGGTCTCCTGTCATTACAGCAACATTAATGAAGAAAGTGATTAGACATTCTTACTTCAGCATCCTCTCATTGGTCTCTTCATCCATCTCACTGGAATTAGAGGAGACAACTCCGAAAGAGCCCAGAGGCTGGCGTGTGATGGGGAATGCAGTCTGCTTTGAAGAGAAGCCCATCATAGCAGGGGTCTCTTTGAGCACAGAAGAAAAGGGAAGACACGTGGCTGTGCAAGAGACAGACAAGTTTACCACGTCGACAGCCTTTCTGCTTTCCAGGGCTACAGCCTCCGTCGTCGCCACATGAAACCCAGTGCCATTAGCTGCAAGTTCATGGTCTTGGCTGTTGGGTTCCTGAGGATATTCAGCCTGGTAGGATCCTGCAGCAGGGTCTGCTGAGGCAGGTGAGTCGTTGAGCTCAATTTCTTGTAAAACCTGCATTTCTGCATACACTGCTGGGTTTTCATCAGCAAGAGAGCTACCACACTCTCCTTGCATCGAACCAAAGTCAGTTGAGGTCTCTGAAGGAGCTGGGACAGGATAGTAAAAATCTGGTACCAGCTTTACGCTCTGTGAGAAACTCTCCTCTCCTGAAACTTTGTTCTTGGAGTAGAAGCCTTGTGTTTTTAAACTGTCCGGCTTAAGTTTATCCTCCATGCACATATCAAACTTATCTATATTTTTGCCCATGTAATTACAAGCCCTTGGTGTTTTTAAGCTGAAATCACCATTGCTCTCCAGTGACTGGCACTCAGAGATATTATCTCGGAGCTGCTTTGGACAAATGGGTGGTCTTGCCTTTTCCAAACTACAGTAGGTCTCTGGAAAACCTTCCTTCTCCTCCTCCCCTTGTAACTCAGTGTTACTGCTACTGTGTTTGATAGAGGATTTGGGATGTCCTTTTGGTTCTAGTTCTCCACTTTCAGTGGCGATTTGACACTCAGAAAAGTTCACAATTAATTTTCCATCTTCACCCTCTTTTTCTGTGTGACTTCTAAAATTTTCTCCTAAATCTCCTGAGGTGGCTTCAGTATGTTTGGCTATATCTACCTCCTCCCCAGGCTCCTCTGGGCTGCTGATCTGAGGAGCTGAGACAGATTTCGTTAGCTTGGTAAGCTCCACTTCCCTCTCCTCTTCCTCAAAGGGCAAAGAGCTGATGGATGTGAGTGACGCTTGGATCCCACTGGGCAAGCTGGTATTGCTTTCCGTGTGGCCACCCTCCAGGGAGTTCCGGTGGCCAGCATGCCTTCGTACCAAATGGTGCAGGATCTCTCGATCACTGGGCAGCTCCAGCGCCCGGCTCCGAGCATCAGACCACGCCACTGAACTTGGTTCACTCTCAATGCCTGAATCAGATATTAGAGAGGAGGATCTTTTTATGACCCCTGACATCAGGGTAAATTCTTCACACTCTTCACCTCGTTGCTCCTTCGTGAACAATTTCACTTCAAAGCTGTGTGTGGGCAAAGTTTTCAAAACAGGGAGCACAGCCTTGGTGTCCAGATCTCCCGGTTTTTCAAGACTGGTTGATTCATTCAGCAGAAGCTCAGACGAAGTGGAATTGTTCTCGGTGTGACTAGATTTATCTCCTTTAGGAATTTCAGTCCTGCCTTCCAACCCATCAGCTCCACATGCTCCACACTCATACTGAGCACTGACAATTAACACAGGCTCACTTTTGTGGGAATCATTATTGCTAGGTTTTATATCTCCACGGGTAACATCTGCCGCAAGTCTATTTTCTTTTAATAAAACTTCCTTGGTTGTTTTAAAGTCTTCTGATGAGTGTGCTGTATTGCCTGGCTCTGAGTCAGAAATAGCATCCTTACTTGAAACAAAAGTATTTTCAGGTTTCCTTTGGCCTTCTTTGTTAGCTGTACATACCTGAGATATGGAGTGCTGGTTTAAACCCTTAGCTGTATAAGCAGCACCTTCAGTACCACTGTATATGCAGGAAGGATTCCTGTTTATCCTGTCTGTGTGTATTAGCAAAGTACCTTTCCCAAAGTCTCCTTTCATTATTGCAGTGGCATCATTTGATGAAAAATCTTCATTGGCATCTATTACGTCCATTTGGGTATTTGCAGGGACCTCAAAATCTGGGTAAACCTCCAAATTCTGATCTGGAAGAAAGAAAGAGAAAGAGGGAGAGAGAAAGAGGGAGAGAGAAGGAAGAAAAGAAAAGAAAAGAAAAGAAAAGAAAAGAAAAGAAAAGAAAAGAAAAGAAAAGAGAAGAGAAGAGAAGAGAAGAGAAGAGAAGAGAAGAGAAGAGAAGAGAAGAAAAAAAAGTCCCACATCACCAGTTCTTGCAGGACTTTGAAAAGTGATTGAAAGGCCTAGAAACTCATATTATTACATAAATTATAGATATATTAGAGGCATATTACAAATGCAAATGCCAGAGTGCATTTAACTAGAATTAATCTCACTTAACAGTTATAGTTAGGCCAAAGAAGACAATATTAATAAAATATATTTTCCTCAGTATAATTGTATCTAAACTGGTAGTTCTTACAGCATAGGTAAGCAAAACAAAGCTGACACTTCTTTGTATTCCTGCTGTCATATGACACTGGTCATAATAGAGCTCTTGCTTTTGAGTCAGTTTAATACTCAGTTGAATAGTTTCAATATCTGTCAAAATTGAGGCATCTGGATAGTTCTGAAGAGTGGAAATTTTTGACCATAAGCCATATTTACTGGACTATGGTCACCTATAATATCAACAGATACTGCTTTCTTGCTAATGTTAATAGTTGAGCAAAAAGAAAAGACAACCAAAGGCTGTGAGATTTTTACTACAAAACTGCAGAAGTAAACAATTTCTCAATTAAAATTTGATTAGAGTCCTCGAGGGGAAAATACTTTTTTTTTTTTTTGGAAAGCAATGCTGCTTTTTAGGGACAATGCCAGGCTTTCTGCTGAAATTGTTCTGTGTTCAGGGTTTTCTCACCACTAGATGTCACACTGAGGATGACATTCACAGTGCTGTTTTTCCTTTAAATTTGGACTGTAACAAAAATCAGAAAGATTTTGTTTTCTTTCTAGATTTTGTCTCCAGCTCTTGTAACTAAACAGCTTACATGAAAGATGAAAGATACAAAGTTATGGGACATACTCTGGTTTGCTAGTAGGGGAAACAAAAATTCAGCTGTATTACATAGTGGATCACACTCATCCAAGCAAGAGTTAGTCCAAGGGAATTCAGATCACTTCCCTTGGGCTGGGGACATGAAAATCCCTCAGTTCAAGCCATCTCATGAGGCTGTACCTTGTGGGACCAGTACTATTCAAATATATTCATCCGTTGACCTGGATAAGGGAGCAGAGTGCACTGTCAGCCAGTTTGCTGATGATACAAAGCTGGGAGGAGTGGCTGACACACTGGAAGGCTGAGCTGACATTCAGCAAGAGCTGGACAGGCTGGAGAGCTGGGTGAGGAGAAATTTAATGGAATATAACAACGGGAAGTGTAGAGTCCAGCATCTGGGAAAGAACAACCCTGGGTACCTGTACAGGCTGGGGACTGACCTGTTGGAGAGCAGCGTAGGGGAAAGGGACCTGGGGGTCCTGGTGGGTAGCAGGGTGACCATGAGCCAGCAATGTGCCCTTGTGGCCAGGAAGGCCAGTGGCACCCTGGGGTGTATCCCAAGGGGTGTGGTTAGCAGGTGGAGGGAGGCTCCACTCCTCCTCTACTCTTCTCTGGTGAGGCTGCATCTGGAATAGTGTGTCCAGTGCTGGGCCCCTCAGTTCAAGGACACGGAACTGCTCAAGAGTCCAGCACAGAGCCACAGAAATGATTAAGAGAGTGGAGCATCTCCCTGCTGAGGAAAGGCTGAGGGAGCTGGGTCTCTTTAGCTTGGAGGAGATTGAGGGGTGACCCCATTGATTTTTATGAATATGTATAAGGTGAAAGTCAGGAGGCTGGAGCCAGGCTCTGCTCTGTGACTTCCAGTGATAGGACAAGGGGCAAGGGGTGCAAGCTGGAACACAGGGGATTTCATGGAAACATAAGGAGAAACTTTTTCACGGTGAGGGTGACAGAGCCTGGAACAGGCTGCCCAGGGAGACTATGGTGTCTCCTTCTCTGGAGACGTTCAAATCCCACCTGGACACGTTCCTGTGTGACCTGATCTAGGTGGTCCTGCTCTGGCAGGGGGGTTGGATTCCATGATCTTTCAAGGTCCCCTCCAACCCCGAACATTCTGTGAGATTCTGTGTTTCACTCACCTTTGCAAGGCATATCCATGTACCTATCTTCAAAGATAACTGGGAGCGTGTTCCAGTCCCCATCTATGTCAAGGCATTCTGCTGGAAGTGGGGGCATGCTGGTGAAATACTCTGAATTCCGAATTTCTGTAGAAATCTGTCCGTGACTTTGGATCCTGGCAGCAAAGTACAGAAGAAACTGAGTATGTGAGTAGCTATCGTCCTGTTTCTCCATCACCCTTTCTAGCCAAGCAGCAAAGCTGGATGGGTATGCAGAGGACAGAGGCAGTGTACTAAAAAGGACAGAAGGTACAACTGCAAGATGAGGGGGGATCTGGTGCTCATAGGAGGTTTCCCATGAGTTGATTTCTATCCCTCAGTCAGAGATACCTACAACTTGCCCACTCCCTCACTGCAAAACCTCTGTCTTTTTGAAACTGCTTCCATTGCTGCTGCCACAGGCTTGTGTTAGCTCCCATAACTCATTGCTGTCCTCCCAGGGGTCACTGCAGCTCTGCACAGACCCCGTTGGGTAGCACAATGGCAATATTTCAGCTGATCATTGGCAAAAGGCAGGTAATCATCAAGTGGCAGTTAATTGGAAAAAAAAATACAACCCACTTTACACAATATAAAGCAAAACTGAAACAGCAGGTTTGTAATTCATGCCAGCATGGAATATTTCTATGTCCAGACACAAATAACTTGTTCAGACTACTGTATCAGCTTCAGCTTCAGAACATAATTTTGCTGCCTATCATTTGCTCTTACCTGTAGGCCAGTTATTTTTTCCTTGGTTGCTAAAACATGACTCAGAAAGGAGTCACAAACAGCTAACTGCTCATTCTTGCCTGCAGCAACAGTTGGGTGCTTAGAGTTAACTCCTGGCACCATAATACAGTTCTCACTGCCATATTAATAGCATCAGATTTTTACTAAAGATCACATAAAAAAATAATAAACTAAACTTGCTTCTAGACCAATCTGGCACAAGAGGCCTATCACTGATATTGAAAAGTGCAAGAAAAAAAGTATTTTTTTCTGTAAAATATTGGGAGGATGTGTCACTTGCTAGAGGCTCCCACCCTGTGCGATACCCAGCCTTTTGAAAATAGTGTGTCCTCTTCTGTCAAAGCAGGAAAATGCTGTCAGGCATGGAGCTGCACAGCCTCACACAGCACTCGCAACAGTACAGGAGGCAAAAGCAAAAGCTCTGGTGTGGTAAGAAGGAAGAAAAGACTGGGGGAAAAAAAACCCCTATTCCTGTTTGAGGTGGTTGTACAGTACATGGCACGCTGAGAGCTGATGTCTCCTGGAGACTCTGTGAACACATTTAATACCCCCTACTGCCACCCTCAGCTAATAATACTCTGGCAGCCAAGACTCTGTTCTTCCAACTACATCATCTAGCAAAATCAGAAAGAAAACATGATACCATCATGAGGACTTTACAGACCAAATTTTAAAGTTTGTAAACTTTTTTTTTTTTTTAACTCACTCGATAATGACTGAGGAAAAACATACATGGGAAATGGGCTCATTCTGTGGCTGCCTGGAGAAATAAAAGCACTCCAGGCAATTAGGCTTCCCCCTGTGCAAGGTTATGTTTGCTTGAATGGGGCCATGAGTGTCTGTGCCCTCACCCCAGGATCTTGATGTGGGGTTTTCCTTGTACATAGCTCACTTAAAAGCTGACATGGAAGGACTAAGTGAGCTCAGCTGGGCTCCTGCAGATGTGGTGCTGCTCTCATTTGGCAGAACAAGGTAGCCTTGTACAACCCATTTACTAATGAAGTCATGGCCCTTTCCATCAATGCTGAATCAGCTTTAATGTCCCTAGTGACAGCTCTGAGAAAGTAATTTTCTTCTTTGCACTAGGTCAGAAGAAGATGTCTCACTTAAGCCCCATCATTGTGTCAGTACCACGGCCTTTAAGCCCCTTTTGAAAGATGGGTTTCCACACTGGTTATGCATGTGGTCCCCCCATGGTGACAAGCCCTTTCAGTGGACGACTAGTCCAGACATTCCTCATTGCTCAGAAATTCCAATCTGACCATCTGTCTTTGAACTCTGCCCTCAGGGGTCAGGTCTTGAGTATTATCCATGTGCTCCACTGGGGATCCCTGACTAAAACTGAAGGCAAGATTTGCCCTAGTGTAGCTTTAAAACTGTCTCCTCATACTGCTCAGCTTGGTCCTGAGCAAGAAGTGTCATGCAGAAGGAAATACCTCGCCAACGTTTTATAGCATGTTTTAACGAATGCACCCCAGTGCAACATTTGTTTTCCTGGACTAGTTTGTACTGTTGATTCTCAGTGAATTAATTACAGTCACAGAGTTCACATCACTCCCACAATTCCTCCATCTGATGTGGTGTGCTACTGCCCATTCCTGTCCTCCACTGCTGCATCTACAGTGAACATCCACAGCTCTGCATTGGCTGTTTAATGCTCCTGTCTGCACTTAAAGGATCTTTCTGCTACAGAAAGTAGGGCTGGTTTAAACACCAAGAGAAATCCATGACTACCTACCCCCATAAATGTGTATTAGGGCTGGTAGAAAGCAGATTTTTAAATGTTAATCTCTTCACCAAATCACAGAATCATTTCAGCTGGAAAAGACCTTTAAGATTGTCAAGTCCAACCATTAACCCAGCCCTGCCAGGTCACCACTAAACCATGTCCCCAAACATGTGGATGATTAGACAGCCTTCTGTGGCCTGTCAGCAGTTAGTTCCTATTAAAAGTGGATCTGGTGAAGTGGCTTTAGGAAGTTAACTGAAGAAAGACATTAAAAAAAAAATTTCCACCTGCCCTGAGGCTGGTGGTGATGGTGGAAATACACCCTGAAGAGAAGTGCTTTCAAGTACAACTGAAAAGAGAGGTGGAGAAAGAGGATTTGCTGCATTGTATCCCTAGAATACAGGAATCTTGTAATTAGTAATTTCTGGGGCTTGTTCAGAGTCACTTATTTTTGATACTGATTTCAATGATTTTACAGTAGGGAGCTAGAACAGATCCAGTGACTTCTTTCAAAACAAAATCCTCCATATTCAGCCATAAAAAAAAAAAAAAAAAGAAGACTTCAGTCTTGTTTGCTAAATGTTTTAAAGATTTTGAGTCATTTCAGTGAAAGGGGAAGGGTAATGGGTTACTTACAGGCCTTCCTGGAAGGTTAGCACAGCGAGTTTCTGGTGCTCGGTATAGAAGAAGGCTTCTGAGAATCTCCTCACCTGAGGGAGAAACACATACATTAAACCTGGGACCTACTGCAAGGTGTAAGTACAATCCAGCTAGTAACAGAGCAGCAACTGCCAGGCCCAGGTTCCTTAGTACGTTCCATCTGCGTCACACCGCTCTGGTGACAGAAAAGTCCGCAGAGCTCGATCCTGCTTCACTTTCCCAGTCCAGCACAAAGCAACTGGTGTTGTTGCATATTTTGCTGGGAGGTAAGAAGTGTCCCTTGGCAGTAAATCAAGATTTGCTTATGTGCATCTTCTGACTACTTTTGTAAAAGCTGTCAAATTTACCATTTTATCCCATATGCTTGAAGTGAGGAAGATTTCTTCCTTTCCCACCACACAAACCATGCAGCAGCAGTGGACTGAGATACTAAAATGGAATAATTCATAACTGATCAAGTGTTCCATGGGAACATCCACAGTGACTCCCAAGAGAGTATAGAAAGTCCTATATATCAGCCCAGAGAAAAATAAGCCCTATCACGGTAGAAATACATCTGCCTATGTCATGATACTTATATAAATGAGAGCTCTTCAAATCTCTTCATGGACATTAGTTCTGTTCAGTGTTGGACAATCAATTACAAAAGAGCCACAGATCTGAAGTGGCTGGCAGAGCACAGAGTGTGAAATAAGCTATAAAAAATTCAGTACTGCTATCTGCCTTGGAATAAGCTTTGAGTTTAAATGAATCAAGCACAATGTGCAATCAAATGTGCTAAGTTGTTAAACTGCAGCCCATATATTACTAATAATATTTGTAAAAGTGACCTCTGTTACAGTGTTGGAAATTGGCAGTGAAGAGCATATGTCATAGCACCTCCCTAAATCCCAGCAGTGCTTTCTGAAACAAGGACTAGCATCCCTTCAAGAAGTTTCTATCTTAATAGTAGAACTTTTCTTCTGGGGCTCTCAAACTGTTTTCCAGAGCTGGAAAAGTGCCATTATCATAGAATCATAGAATTATCAAATCTTAGAATCATCAAGGTTGGAAAAGACCCTCAAGATCACGGAGTCCAACCATTAATCCTACTCTACCAAGTCCACCACTAAGCCATATCCCCAGGCACCACATCTATATGGGTTTTAAACACACCCAAGGATGGTGGCTCAACCACCTCCCTGGGCAGCCTGTTCCAATGCCTGACAACCCTTTCAGTGAAAAAATTTTCCTCATGTCCAGTTTAAACCTTCCTTGGTGCAGCTTGGGGCCTCCCCTCTTGTTCTACCACTAGTTACTTGCGAGAAGAGTCCAACACCTACCTCTCTACAATGTCCTACACACAGTTTATATGGCAAGGAGCTGAAGCACACAAAATTATGTAATTTGCCAAAGGTCCAACAGGCAGTCAGCATCAGTTGAAGCTGGACAAACCACAGGCGGGGATTCATTTTGCTGGAGGCTGGGGGAATAAAGAGTTGGATTCTTTGGCTGAAAGCCACTCAAGTCCTCTCTGAGTCAAGGGACACCTAGTCAAACTAACCAGGAGAGTCTCAGCACCAGTCACTCCCTCAGTCACCTCTTCCTGAATTTTATGCCTTCTTTTTGCAAGTTAAACTATGCCCTTTGAGAGAGCAACTGGAGAGTTGTTCTGGTCACTCTGGAGAGTAACTGGACCTCCGTTGACTTTGACAGGAGCTACAACATAATGCAGAGGTCAATACCTACACTGTAGACTCCTAAAGCTAAGCAAGGTTCCTATCCTTTCCTCCGTGTCCTTGCTGTAATGATTAGATCACACTGGGAGTTCAGCTCAGGTCATATGCTGAACTGATGTCTGGTCAATAACCAAAACCATCCTCACAGGAGACAGACACAGCACTTGCTGAATCAGATAAGCAGATCTGACAAAGTTAGCTCAAAAGACAAGTGCTTTTGTGCCTTCTTTATCATCAAGTTCAAGAAGCAATTTCCACAGGAACAATGTGAATATTTTGTCGTGTGCACCCCACTAGAAGAAAGGCAAGAAGTAGCTATATTTATGTGACACAGTGGAGAGAACCAATCTATATTCCTTATGGTAGTTTTGTGAAAGAAGTTGAGATACCATCTTTTGGGTTATCTGTCATTGTGATGCTTCTGCTTTTTAAAACAAATATTTACAATTCATGGATATTTAGCAAGCGCAGGCAATATCTGCCTCTTCCCACCCACCTCCTGTTCCCTGTCTGATTCTGATGTTCATAGTGCACTTATTTTACACAGGATATTGGGTCCCATAGAAGTAACATTCCAGAGATGGAAATCTGTAATCTCAAAACCTGGGCTTCACCTTTTCTTCACTTCATGTCCTGCTTACCCCTTTTCAAGTAACTACTCACATGGCAGAATACTACTGGCAATATATACCCTGATAAATCATTAATGTCTATCAGGAAGTTACCATTACTGAACTTGCTTTTAAATTCATAACATTACCCTTAGCATGTGATGCTCCTGAGTCAGATAAGCTGTGACTTCTGGATGGAGTGTTGTCACCTCCAGGAACTGGGTCCACAGGGCCAGGAGGTGGGAGCAAAGCCAGGTGAGGTCCTTGCTTATCTGTTCTGCTATCTTCTCTGGATTACTCAGCAGCTGAAGGAGAGAAAGGACACTTTGAGATCAAGACAGCATTAGGAAGGAAAGTCAGTTTGTATTTAAGATTAAGTCCTTTTAGGAAGAGCAAGAACAAAAAATTCCTCTTGATATAGAATTATTATTAAAGCTGCTATTTTCAGCTATTTTTTTGCAAATAAAGCTGGTGAGACTTTTGCCTTTGCTCTTTAAAAGTCACGTATTAAAATTGTGCTAAAGCACAAATGGTCTTAGTGACACAATTGAAGAGCAAAAAGTGGGAACAGCCTCCATTTTTCCAGGCACTTTAATGTAGATGTAGTAATTGGGGAGGAAAAAAAAATCAAAGAAGGTGGGTTCCAAATTATCCACCAGATGGTGCTGGATGCTCTGAAATCATAAACCATGGCACATCATCTCCCTTCCGAGAGCAAAAGAAGCCTTCTCAGCCATGTCACACTAGGAAACCAGATGGGGGACCAGGGGGAGGGAGAGAAAAGAACAACAAACCCCAAATCAAAACACTGTGTCCTCAACACATAATGAAAACAGACATTCCAGAGTCTGCTCTTGCTTCTCTCCCACACTAGGACATGCTGGGGCACTCCGAGTCCTCCTGCTCTATGCTGTAATTCTCTGCTAAAGCTCTGCAGCCTGGGAAGTGCATTTCAGCAGCAGTCTCTGCATATCCGTCTCCCTGCATTCACAGTTTCTTTAACAAGAGACAGACACTGCATTTTAGCTTCATGTTTCAACACAAGGAATACAGAAATGAGACTTCAGCTACTCCTGGGGTCCCTACCTGCTTCTATTGAGCTGGTAGTACTACCAGAAATACTCCAGAAATAATACTAGAGGAATCATTTAGCACTTCTTGGCCAGGTCTTTTTTCTTCTTTTTTTTTTCCTTAGGACTTCAGTATAGATGAAAACCTGCTTATTTTTCACATTTTATTATGCAGGTGGTTTCCAGATTGATGACACTGCAAACCAAGACATGTTTAAAAGCAAATCATCTGAGAGAAACAGAGTAAATGTGTGTGTGGCTAACACACACATTGTCACTGAGTTTTGCATTGTCTGGGTGCAATTCTGTTTTAGTGACTTGACCAAAAAGGTACAAGGTCCAGCACCCATTCTGGTACTGGAAAAATCAGGGGAATACTGGTAGACAAAATATCCTGCCCAAACATTTCTCTTTGCAAAGTCAGGGCACCACTTTGTTTACTACACTCGATTTTATACCTGCCTGACAATTTTTGTTTCATTTTATTTAGTCAGAAGGAGGAAGGGAAAGGAGGGAAATGAGGAAGGGGGGAAGGAAAGGAGGGAGGGAGGGAGGGAATGGAGGGACACAATGCCTACTTCTAATTGTGAGGGTCTTACTGCACTGCCACACACAGGCCAAGAGCTCAGCAACACAGGTCAAATCCCAGGGACTCAGTTCCTTGGAGCAAAACCCAGAAATTAAAATGATCACCAAATATGATTCTGGCTACTCTGACTTCCTTGTGCATTGAGGATGTGCTGTGTTCTTGGGTTGAATAGAAAGCTATGGCAGGTTAAGCTCTCTTTTGTTTCTTTCGTTTGCATTTAAGTTCAAAAATTACCTGGCTTTGGTAACAGTGGTAAAGGGAGACTAACCCCACAGGCTTCCCTCTGTATGGTTTTGAATAGCATTTTCTTTGTTTATAAATGACTGGCTTTCATATGTTCTGCTAAAAAACCCTATGCTTTCAGTTCATCTAGTCCTAGAGGCAAAATACTGGGAGAGCATTGCCAACACCAATCTGTACACCATCCAGAGGCATATCCAACTCCAGCACTTACACTGCAGTGATGATCAGTGCTGTGCCTGTGTTCCCCTAATATTGTATAAGATGCTCAACATTTGTGTCTTAAAAGTCTGCAAATTCACTGTCTTTGACATTAAATTATGGAGAGATGAATAGAAATCTATCATCTCAGGATGCTAAGGCAACATGTTTTCATGGTGTACAGGAAAAGCAGAGTTTCTCTAACACCCCAGAGAACCAGCTGTTCTTGCTGTTGTGTTCACCTGTCTGCTGCTACCCTGTTCCCAGAAGCTTTCAAACAACAGTCAAAGCAGTCTGGCTTTATTAATATTGCCATGCAAAACAAGTCAATAAGCTTTTTGGGAGAAGGAGAATTGGACAGGCATTAGAGAATACAGAGAAATTAATGCTGGCATTTTCTGATGCACGCCAAGCCAATTTGGGCTTCCCCAGACTCATAAGAAGTAAGTCCAAAGGAGACTCTAGATTGTGTTGTCTGACCTCCTATACCCTAACCACTTCTAAATCTAGCAGAGCTGAACCAAATGCCTTATGTTTCTCTAAATCAAATTTATGTGAAATCACACACCTTGCAAAGAATCCAAGTCAGGACTTAAAATTGAGAAATTTGCCATTTCAAACATTGTTCAGCCATGGCTGCCAAACATTAGCCCACCATTTGTAACCTGAGTGTGAACGTGCTTCCACTTTGGTTTGGCTTCAGCATCTCTCTGTTAACTGTTATTTTGTCATTCTGCCTTATGCTGTCCCTCCTGCTAATAAACTGAGCAAATCAAATCTATTAAATCTCTAATTACAAAGCATCTTCCCCTGCGATCAGCGGACATTTACATTTCTTCCTTGCACCCTTGATGACCTGTCTGTCTCACTCAAAATAATCATGGCAGCAGCAAGATCAGTAGAGCAGTTCAGTCAATTCTGTGCCAAAATCACCATTTTCCTCTCATGTGGCTCCCTACACCTTTAGGGATTTTTATTTGAAAAAATGTGGCTGTGCAACATGCCAAAGTCTCTTTTCTCCTGTCAGCATAAAAGCTGTAATTGAGACCTAGCCCAAATATTTTTTTTTCCAGACTCTGATATTCAGGGCTAGACCCACTGAAGGATATTAAAGCAGCTGGTGACTTGTTCAAAGTGACAAAAGCATCTTGTGAGTGACTAATCAAACTATGTGAAATTGCTGCAGAAGAGAAACATTCAAGAAACTTTCTGATGGCACCAAATTCTCTTTGCCCCCACTCTGATATGTGACTGGGCTGGCTCACTGCTCTTGAACAATGGAAAACATTGACTTGAAAAACGTATGGGCAGATCCTGTTGAAGAAAATACCTGCAGCTCTGTACAAAGCTGAGATAACGTCTCTTCCACAGGTAGCTCCTCTAGGGAAAAAAAAAACACAAAGAAAAAGGTCAGGTTTGAGAACAATAGATGTGAAATGTTACTGCTCTGCTGTTTATTCATGTGAGAAATAGGTCATTTGATGGTCTTTTCCAATAGATAAGTTTCCATTTGGTTGTGGGTACTCCATAACCCACCTCATACTGGTGCAGGTACAGATACAACTTCTGCTCGTATAACCTGGACCCCTAAACCTGTAGAAGTTCTGAAATGTTGTCAGAACAAAGACAACAGAATTTGGCTTTTTGTTGTCTACTTTCTCTTTTACTAGAGTTTTCTTAATAGCTTTTGGTAATTATCACAGAATCACAGCATGTTGTTGGTTGGAAGAGAGATTCAAGATCATCCAGTCCAACCTTTGACCCAACACTGCAGTCTCACCACTAAACCCTGTCCCTGAGCACCAGGTCCACATGCCATCTAAATGCCTCCATGGATGGCGACTCCACCTCTGCCCTGGGCAGACCATTCTAATGTTTTATAACCTCTTCAGTGAAGAAATGTTTCCTAGTATCCAACCTAAGCCTCCCCTGGTGCAGCTTGCAGCCATTCCCTCTGGCCAACTCCAAAGTCTCACCACTGCAAAGTCTGAGCAAATGTACAAGGAATAGTTGTCCCTGTTGTGCTACACAAGACTGTGCAGGTGATACCAGATGACTCTGACTAGCAAGAGATTGGACATCTCTGTTCTGCCTTGCACTGTGAAGTACCTCTCCACTCCTACAGCAAGCAGCAGTGCTTTGATGTAGTCCTGAGAGAATCAAGCACAGGGATGCTCCACTTTAAATGCACCACAGACTATAAGGCAAAAAAGGACATAAATCAACTCTGTGGCTTTGGTAGATTGATTTTGCAATGCGGAACTTTCTATTAGTATCCATAAAGAAACAAAGCAGAGCAACCAACAGGCCAATCCCCAAATGAATCTTCTTAAATAGTACTAAGGAATGGGAAAGGACAGACTGAGATGGGCAGCACTTTGAAAAGACTCATCCTGGTAAAATCTGGGAAATAATCATTCCTACTTTTAATATCTAAACTAGGCTTTATTTATTTTTTTTTGTTAATATATTACTCAGGAAGCTACAAAAAAAGGATTAAGAAAGTCTGCAGAGATTTATAGTCTTAGATTTATCTTAACTATTTAGATTTATCTTAAATATTTATCTGAACTGTGATGAGATTAGTCTGACCAGTATAGATGTTTGTAACTGAAGGAGTCATCTACACTCTCCCCCTGGTCAGTGGAGAAAAATGAGCAAGTATCAGGTGCAGTTCATGCCATTCCAAGGCAGAAAGCACTACTAATTAGAGAACAGATTTTACTGTCCTAAATGGGCTTGGTTCTCCTGATTGACTGTAAGGAGACAGATACCAAAATCTGCTTCATATTCATTGACCTCATTCATGATTATAAATATGTAAAGGGTGAGAGTCAGGAGGCTGGAGCCAGGCTCTGCTCGGTGATGTCCAGCAATAGGAGAAGGGGCATTGGGTGCAAGCTGGAGCATAGGGGGTTCCATGGAAACATAAGGAGAAACTTTTTCACAGAGAGGGTGACAGAGCCTGGAACAGGATGCCCAGAGAGACTATGGAGTCTCCTTCTCTGGAGACATTCAAACCCCACCTGGATGTGTTCCTGTGTGTCCTGATCTAGGTGACCCTGCTCTGGCAGGGGGGTTGGTCTCGATGATCTTTCAAGGTCCCTTCCAACCCTGAACATTCTGAGATTCTGTGATTCACCACACTGGTTGAATCTTACACCCTGTGACTTTGCTGAGTTTTGCAGCAGTCATCAGAAGCTTAGCCTTAAAACCAATCTTCACTAGAGTTTCAGACTTGTGAACAGAATGATGCAAATTGCACTCCCCTCAAGAGGCTAAAAAGGGTATTTGCATTTAGCAAATTTGCATGTGTTACAACAAGTGCATTTGCAAATGAAGTGCCTGCTTCAGGACCAGTAGTCTTTTGAAAACCAAGCTAACTGTATTTAGAAAGCTAATACGTGTTCTGGGTTAGTTCTCAAGTTGTGGTCAACCACCTGTACATAACCCTGACATCTCTCAACCTATAAGCCTGTCCAGATGAGACACAAATCATTTGTTATACGTGCCTGAAAACCAAGATGTCTGAATCATGAGTTTTGTGGCATGTTGGATTCTGCCTGAGAGTTCCAGATAAAACCACCGTATTTTTTCTTTTTTTCTCGTAGCTGGATTGAATAACACAGTATGCTTTCTACTCACTCTGTGAGTTTTAAGATATTTTGAAGGTAAATATATGTTAAGGAACAAAACACAAAGTGGAAAATAGGAGCTATCAAGCCCTTAAGTCTGTAAAGCATAATGTATTCTGTTTGATAGTTCTTGTACACAAGCACTATAGAGTGAAACTGTAAAATGTTTTTTTACTCTGGTCTTAAATCTGCTGGCCAATGCAATCCACTCTTCTGACATAATTATCTCGGCAAGGTAACAGACTGATCACTTCAAATCTTGTATACAGAACTACAAAGACAGAAAAACACAGATGTGAAATCCTGAGCCATGTTCCTTCAATTCAAAGAAAACAGGTAGGACAGCAGGAATTAGCCAGGGATGTGCCCCATTTTCACAGGACCTCATGCTGTCATTACAAACAGGACTAACACAAATTGCAGAGCTCCATCCCACAGATCCACCCAGACAGCACTTGCACACTGGACCTAAGAGGCCTGACCAGACAAAAAAGCTTCTGACAAAACCAGAAAATCTATTAAACAATTGAATTAGGAAGAAAAGCAGAATCATTTTAAAGAGCAAGTTGTAATCACATAACTGGCAGGGAATAAATACATTGCAAATTGTAAATGAGGGACTATGTTTCATCACCTTTCAGATTTTCCTTTTCCTTTAAAAAAAAATGTTTGCTCAAGAGAAATAAAAAAATATACTGGAGTCTTCCCCACATTTCATGGCAATTCAGAACTGGAAGTACAAGTCTTTAAAAAGCAACTGAGGCCAAAATCACTGAAAGGCAAGTATTTTGAGAAATTTATCAAAACTTTTTACCCCTTTCCACATCAGTCTACACTCTATGAAAGGATTTGCATAAACTGAAGAAGGCAGTCATCTTCAACAGGGTGCCAGAATAAATACTCATCACAAAACCAGGACAAAAGTCCTCTAAAATCTCTGAACAGCCTAAGAATTTTGGTACTAAAATGTGCACTGAAAATGCAGTAGTCTGAAGTATATAGTGATTTAAAATGTCTCTTCACTTACCTAACTTCAGCTGTGGTAAATCAGGAATCTCTGTCATTATCAGGGCATAGTACATGTGAAGTCCCCTTTGAGCGTTCAAGAGCAGAAGACAGAGGTCCTTATGCCATTTGTATGCATGCTGCATGCAGTTTTCAGATGGGACATAAAAGCTGCCCTGTATAACAGAAGTATGAAGAAAATAAAATATGGAGATTAAATTGATGGTGTCCCTCAAAACCTGGAGGTTTCCACACAAATCCAGTGATGGGCAACCTTTCTTTTCTAATCAAGTATCTGGCACCAAAGAGATTTTAACCATCCTTACCTTCCTTAGACACTTAACTAGCTAGATGGACCTTGGCATTCTGGTGGAAAATAAGTTCTCCATGGAACAGCAATGTGCCCTTGTGGCCAAGAAGACCACTGGTATCCTGTGGTGCATAAAGAAAAGTGTGGCCAGCAGGTCAAGGGAGGTTCTCCTCCCACTCTATACTGCACTAGTGAGACCACATCTGGAGTACTGTGCTCAGTTCTGGTCTCCCCAATTCAAGAGGGACTGGGAAATACTAGAGGGATTCCAATGGAGGCTACGAGGATGATGAAGGGATTGGAACATCACTTAGGAGGAAAGGCTGAAAGCCCTGGGGCTGTTTAGCCTGGAGAAGAGAAGCCTGAGAGGGGATCTTATTCATGTTTACAACTATCTGAAGGGTGGGGGTCAAGTAGAAGGGGCTGGGTCTCTTTTCAGTGGTGCCCTGTGATAGGACAAGAGGTAATGGTAGCAAGGTGAAACACAGGAAGTTCCACCTCAACGTGGGCAAAAACTTCTTCACTGTGAGGGTGATGGAGCCTGGAGCAGGCTGCCCAGAGAGGTTGTGGAGTCTCCTTCTCTGGAGACTTTCAAGGCCCACCTGGATCTGTTCCTGTGTGGCCTGCCCCGGGTGACCCTGCTCTGGCAAGGGGTTTGGACTCAATAATTTCCAGAGGTCCCTTCCAACCCCTACCATTCTATGATTCTCTGATTCTAAGTGTAATCATAATAGTATTTCACTCTACGTGAACATTGTGCCCAAACCATGCTAAAACTATTAGGTCCCAGCAATGTCAAGTACCAAGGACTTCAGTCCAAACAGTCCAACAAAGAAGTCCATCTCAGTCCTTCATGCATGTCCCACTGTGGAGCCAATGTCTCCCAACTATGTAAAAAGTGCTGTGCAAAACACACCCTCTCTGCTATAAGAAGAGAGGTGGAAAGGAATATAAAGATGACTGTGTTCACTTTTTCCTCATCTCCTCTTTCCCCCTTTTGCAACTGTCGTAGCTCGATGGTACCATGGTGTGCTTTGTTATGCATATTAGTGAAAAAATGCAGATGTCCTTGCTATCCTATCAACAAATACGAGTGTAGTGGTTTGACCCTGGCTGGACACCAGGTGCCCACCAAGCTGCTCTATCACTTCCCACCCCCCTCCTCTCAACTGGACCAGGGGGAAGAAAATAAGATGAAACTCGTAGGTTAAGACAAAGGCAGTTTAAGGAAAAGCAAAGCAAGGCCATGAGCAGAACCAAAGAAAACAAAGATTTATCCTCTACTTCCCATCAGCAGGCAATGTTTGGCACCTTTGTGGGAAACAGGGCTCCAAACATGTAGCAGTTTCTCTGGAGGACAAGGAGATGCCCCTCCTTCTCCTTTTCTTAGCTTTTATAGTTCAAGCAACATCATATGGTCTGGAATATCCCTTTGGTCAGTTTGGATCAACTGTCCCAGGCGTGTCCCCTCCCAAGATCTTGTCCCCCCATCCCACTGCAGAGGGAATGCTGGAAACCAGCCCCGGTGCCGTGCGAGCCCTGCCCAGCAGCAGCCACAACCCAGGGTGTGATCAGCACCTTTCCAGCTCTCGCTGCCAAGCACAGCACTGGGAGGGCTGCTCTGGGGAAATTAACTCCAGCTCAGGCAGACCCAATACAATGAGCCACTCTGTATTCCAGTATCAATGTCTGGATTAGTCTGTCTCTTGTGGGAGGAGATGTAATTGGAAAATCACAGCATGTTTATTATCAAAATTTCCCAAACACTGCATTTACACTTACAACATGAGCTTGATTTGCATCAGGGTGCCACAGATCAAAAGTTTTCACTTCTGTCAAAAACACTGCTCGTATAAATTGCTTGTATTTGAAATCTGCACTGCCCAGGTTTAAAATACAACTATTTATTAAACTGTGGGTTTGTGCCCAGGTTTCATGGAAAGTTGCAAGGAGTAGTATGGCAACTCTCAGAAACAGTTCATATTTCTGAGGTCTCTGTAGGCATTTGACATATTGTATTTAACAATGCAGCAGAAAGGAGTGTGGGCACTTGCAATGGGTTTTTCTGTTTGTTGTTCCCCCAAACACGAAGAATTTGCAAGTTATCACTGCTTATCAGTGATGGGGTAAGAACACAACTCCTACATGCCAACTAGGTAGTGATTGCTTTTTTGGACACTGACAGTCCTACCAGCTATGCAACTCCAGGAGCAAGAGGGAAGACTCACCAACTACACATCAGTTATCTCCTATGGTTTTCTCCCTTTAAGTTCCCTAAAGCCTGTGCCTCTTAGCTTGAGCTGGGATGTTGCCCTCAACCTTCTCATGCAAAACTTTGAGATGTTAACTAGCATCCTGGGCAGACACAAAAGGGACAGCTCATCTTGACCCACAGAGAAATGACTGATGATAATTGATGGAGTTGGTTGTTCTTGGAAGGTTTCAAAATCTCCAGCCTGAATCTATTTTACTCTCATCATGGAATATAGAAAAAGGGAGCATAAAGGAATGCTGCCAAAAACAATAGAAAATTGTCAGTGGATTCATGTACAATGTCAGGAAAAAAATGTCTTTTATGATTTTTTAAAGCAAAAATTACTCTGGTATTTAAATGCTACACTGACGAACAGAAGGAAAAGTGTGAGATAATTTCATAGTTCATATCAATACTGTAACACAGTATTGTTGTGCAAGACTTGAATAGGTCTATTTTTGGCCTCTCTTGGCATAAATTATTGTTTAAAACTAAAAAAGTAATAGGAAAATGACACTGCAGGTGGGCTCAAAAGAAGTCCTCAAATTAAATGTTGAAAATAATTATCTGTTACTTCTGCTTTAAATTCTTTAGCATTTTCCAAATTGTCTTTTGGTGCTTTTTCAAATTTGACCTCAGCTGAATTAATAAATATTTTTAGAGACCACATAGTTCAACTTACTGAAGCACAGGGCTTAGGAGAGCATCCTTTGAAAAGATTTACACAGTGGCAAAACAAAGAATGGGGTAAAAACCATTACAGAAAAAGATAAAACCACTTCACTGAGTGTTGTATGTTAGCAGCATAATGTGGTCATTATTGGAGAAATCTAGCATAATTTAGGCTGGAAAGGACCTCTGGAGGTCATCTAGTCCAACAGCCTGCTTAAAACAGGTCTACTCAGATCAAGCTGCTCAGGGTTGTCTCCTACTGAGTCTTGAACATCTCTCAAGAGATAGATTATACCACCTCTCTGGGCAATGTGTTCTAGTGTTTTACCACCTTCACAGGAATTTTTTTTTTCCCCATGTATCAAGTCAGAATTTCCCAGGTTTCAACTTGTGTGTGTTGTTTCTCATCCTATTGCCATGCAAGATTACTGCATATTCTTTCACTGACAAGAATATGGGTTCATCTTCTCTTAGTTCTTTAATCAAATACTTGTAAATGGCAATAAATTTCCCCCGAATCTTCTTGTCCAATCTGAACACCACCAGTTTTCTTAGCCTCTCCTTGTACATCAAGTGCTCTGGCCCCTGAGTATGTTGGTGCCTTTTGCTGGACTGGCTCCAGTAAGTCCATACATTTCTTGTAATAGGAGCACAGAACTGGACACAATACTCTAGATTTCTCACCGGTGCTGAGGAGAGGGGAGGGATTACCTCCCTCAAACTGCTGGCAATGCTCTCAGTGATACTGCCAGGACTTCCTTCTTTTGGCAGCACAGTCACATACACCAGAGAGCTTGAAATATATTTGCTTTTGTGGACATCAATTTTACTTTCTATTTTGTAGACACGGGAATAAGAAGAATTTACCTGCTTTGTGTCCTCTTTCAAACATTTCTGTCAATTAAGCCTACAGATTTACTCAGGACCTCAGGAAATAAATTACATTAGTATGAATCAAAAAATAATAAAAAAAGATCAGACATTTCCAAAGATCCTTTAACATCAAGTCCCAAATCAATTTGTTCCAGAGACACTGCCACGCAAAAGCAACAGGCACCTGGAGTCATTGCCCTACTCATCTGTCTCCTGAAGATTTAAAATGCCAACCTAAATTTGTTTATTGAATCTAAAGACAATTCCAGGATTGATGTCATTATGTTTGGGTTTTTTTTAATGCATGAATAGCAAGGGAGTATGGATGGGGGACTAGGTTGTTTCTTTACCAACAGCCTTGCCTCCTGATTAATTGTTCAGAGCTTTGGTCCTCTGGGATCAAGAGAAAGAGCAGAGCCTTTGCCACCATTTTAGCCATACTCTATACATTTTAGTCTGGATCTTCATTTTGGGAAAGGAGATTCTTTAGGATGGAAGAACTATGGCTAGGAAATGGAGCAGTCCTCCAAAGTCCTGTTGTTTTTTCACATAAGTAGGATCCAACTGAGTACACAGGAGCTACTCCTTCTGCTCCCTCCTCAAAGGAGTGCCATATTCTAATATGAAGCACTAAGTGAATAAAGATTAACTTGGTGTATTTCTCCCCAAAAAAGGTTCCAGTTTTATACCTTCCACTTTAAGAGAAAACATATAAGGGGAAATCTTGGCAAATACCTTCATTAAAAGCAGAAACAAAGAAAATTCTGGGCTCTGAAAGAGACTCACATGTAAATTTTGATACTTACTTCTGAAGTACCAACTCTGTTGAGAGATGGAGAAATGATAGAGACAAACATATTACTGCGGAATGACTGTTTTCATCATAAAGCTGACATCTAAAATCACAGAACTGAACTGTGGCCATTTCTTCCCATTAATTTTGAAGGAAGTACATGACAACTGGCCACATGTTCTACACTGTAGACACACAGAATCAGGAGCACTGAGTACAACCACAACAGATGAGTCAAATTTCCTCCAGCATTGCTGTTTATTGAAATATAAACTTTCTTCAAATTACTGTAAGAAAGATCATATATAGGTGGGCACAGCGGGCTGTAAAGTTTGTTCCCAGACGTCCTTTCCCTCCCTGTCCCAGCTCTCTGGGAGGAATATCTATGCCAAAGAAAGGGGTTTTGAGAATACTATTCAATGGGAGGAACAGTCACAATTCAAGGCAGTGCCAAACAGGCACAGTTCAGGCTGTAAGAGGCCATATCATTCAGCTGAAGTGTTCTGGCAAAACTCCTATTAAATGGCAACTGACTTTGAAACCTGGTTGTTTAATGGGAACATCCATCCTAATTCCAACAATCATCTTGTCAAGGTAGAAAGTCAGCGTGATAGAAAAAAAAGACGCCAAGCTCCAAATCTCTGCTCCTTCAGCAACTTAAAGACATTACTGCTCTCACAGGACTGTTTCTTCTGAAAAGTGTCACACGCATATAGGATGCAGAACAGGACATAATAGCAATTATTAAACCCACCTTAGGGACAGTTTAAGCTAATGTGAACTGAGGTCTGTGTATCCTCATCTGCAGGGACCCCAGCAGGGCAGGAATCTGTCAAATGATGCCGCTATAAACTGTTGCAGCTAAACCAGCTCATCCATCACTGTTCAGTAAGCTGAAGAATGTCAAGAAATATCTTTCATTGGGATGGTCTAAAGATTGCAAATCTTCCACATTCAATATTGCATCTCTTCCGTGCATTTATTTAGGTGGTCCCCTATTTCCTAGGTTACAGTCTGACACAGGAATTGAGACTACAATACTAAGAACTGAAATTCAGTGACCAACACAGGACACGCTGGTCTAAGGGAAAACACTGCCATAAAATTAGCCATCAGGAAAACCAGTGGCTATGACCCATTAAACAGCTACAAAATGCTCAGTAAGTGCTCCTGATTCATGACACTCAGTGCTCTGGGTTTCCTTCTGGTTAAGACAGAACTACTGCAAAAAAATTTCATACTGAAGCTGACGATCCCAGCTTGCAGGAAGCACGATGGTTGACCTGGGCTTGTAATACCCCTTGCAAAAAGTACATATTGGTTTCCTTTGTAAAGATTCACATGAGCTTTTGAGTGAATTCCTTTGTCATTATTTTAATGTTAGTTTGTAGGAAGACAGATTTTTCTATGTGAGTTGTAAAATGCATCTGCAGTGATTTCCTTTTCCAAGAGCCCCTCTGTCTGCACCCATAGACTCTATCTCTGGCTTTTGCCCTTTTCTAGTTCTGAAAATTTTGGGCATAAATGAATGCCTGACAAATCCTCACATCAAGACTTACCACCTAGAGGTACTCTGACAGCAACGATGGATGACAACACAGAAACTAATAGTACTGACACCAGAGAAAAAAGCATGGCTTACATTGTGGCAGCATCATCAGATGCAAAATAGACTGAGAAAGATGGGATAGAAAAAGAGGCAGTCATGAAAATGATGTAAAAAAAAATGCAAATAATGCTGATAATTGCAGTCTCTGCAATGATTTGCTTTAAGAACTTTTTTATTTTCCTGTGTTATTTGAAAGACCATCAGCTGTATTGTTCCCAGATGAAAATAAATAACTAAATAAAGTGGTCTCATCAGCTGCCAAATGAGATTTTCCAGCACGTATGCGATGAACTCGGCAATGAGATTCTTTTTTATGATGAGCAAGTTATCAGGAGAGTGGTGGGCATATTACCAAAACCCACAACTAGCAACCTCAAGAGAAGGTGGAGGGTTGCCAGCTTTGGAGACTCAACTACTATTGGGAGTGATAGATTTGAAAAGCTGGAGACAGGGAGGTTGAAAAAAATGTACCTCGTCTAATTTCCTACAGAAAATGTTCTTTATATATGCTCCCGAAACTAGAAGGCATCAAACTGAATGTATTATACTGAAAGAAGAACCATAGAACCATATGATCACAAAATCATTTAGGTTGGAAAAGACCCTCAAGAACATTAAGTCTGCCCCCTGTCCCTGTGGTCCAGTTCAGGGGGCTGGGTACCCAGAAAACAACTGGTCTTGCTATTAAAGACTGAGGCAAAGGTGGCAATAAGTACCTCAGCCTTTTCCTCATACCTGATCACTCTGTTTTCCCCCTGCATCTAATAGAGGATGAAGATTCTCCTTAGCTCTCCTTTTGTTGTGAATCTATTTAAAGAAACATTTTTTTATTGTCTTTTATGGCACTAGCACAGTGAAGTTCTAGTTGGGCTTCAGTCTTTCTGATTGTCTCCCTGCATAACCTCACAAGATCTCTGTGGTCTTCCTGAGTTGCCTGCCCCTTCTTCCAAAAGTCATAATCCCTACTTTTCTTCCTGAGTTCCATCCAGAGCTCTCTGTTCAGACAGTCTGGTCTTCTTTCCCACTAGCTTGTCTTCTGGCACACTAGGACAGCCTGCTCCTGCAACTTTAAGATTTCCTTCTTGAAGAATGTCCAACCTTCCTGGACTGCTTTGTCTTTCAGGGCTGCCTCCCACGATACTCTGTCAACCAGACTCCTCGATAGGCCAAAGTCTGCCCTCTGGAAGTCCAAGGTATCAGTTCTAATGACCCTCCTTCCTTTTTCAAGAACTGAAAACTATCATTTCATGATTGCTATGCCCAAGATGGCCACCATCCTTTATCTCATGCACAAGTCCTTCCCTGTCTGCAAACAAGTCCAGCAGGGAACTTTTCCTAGTTGGCTCCCTCACCAGCTGCGTCAGGAAGTTCTTTCCCACACACTTCAGGAACCTGCTGTCCTGTTTCCTTCTCCTGCATTGTATTTCCAGCAGATACCTCGTAAGTTGAGTCACTCATGAGAACAAGGGGTAGCAGTTGTGAGACTTTTCACAACTGCTTATAGAATATTTCCGTTTCTTCATCCTGGTTGGTGGTCTATAACACAGACTCCCACCATGACATCTAGTTGGCTTGTAAGCTTTTCTCCTGATTCTTACCCATGAATATCTGACATCACCATCATCAAGCTCCAGACAGTCAAAATACTCCCTCACATAGAGGGCCACTTCACCACCTCTCCTTCATGGCCTATGCTTTCTGAAGAGTTTATAGCCATCCAATGCAGCATTCCAGTTCTGCAAGTCATCTCACCATGTTTCCATGATTGGAACTATGTCATAGTTTTCCAACTGCACAACGGCTTCCAGCTTCTTCTGACCGTTGTCCATGTTGCCTGCATGGCTGTAAGTGGACTTCAGTTGGGTTATTTATCCTGCCACCTTTTTCTGGGGACAAGCCCTAAGCCCCACGTGACTGTTCTCAGGTGCTTCTTTAGTTTCTAATGCATCGACAACACTTACACCTTTGCTGCTGCATGGATCTCCATCTCTTACTGTCACTGAGATGGCTATGGTGCTGTGTGCATTAGTAGAGGAATATTTCACACATGCTCCAGTGTACTCAGTACACCGTGGAGCAGACTGAAGGACCTTGCTAGCACACCATCCCTCAAACATTGGTATTCCATCCCCAGGCTTATGTCTAGTGAGCTTGATTTTATCCCTTTCCCCCTTCAAATCTAGTTTAAAGTTCTTTTGATGAGCTCTTCTAACTCCTGCACAAAGATCCCTTGCCCACTTTGAGACAGGTGTACCCCATCTGCTTCCAGCAGACCTGGTGCCATGTAGACTGATCTGTGATCAAAAAACAACTAAGTCCTGCTAGTGACACCAGGCTCAGAAGCAGGTATTGATTTGCTGGGTCTTCCTGTTTCTTTCCTCATCATTCCCTGCAACTCTGACAACGGAGAACAATACATCTGCTTCTGATCCCTTAACCAATCTGCTCACCTCAGTGATGGAGTAAATGTAAAATACTTGATCGTTCCTTGCTTCTCAGTGGTCAAATAAATTTATCTTTCTAAGCCTAAAATGAGAAGCTAAGTGAACACATTGTATCAAAAAGGATGTATCACTTAAGGTATGTTTTGCAGGGTGGCATGAAGAATCATGTACACGTAGCCTTAATTTGTCCATCTCCCAGTTTACTGAGGAGTGATGACATAAATAAAAACCTAGTCAAATGCCAGATAAAAACAACTGCCTGGTATTTTGGAAATGGAAAGGCTCCAGTTAAATTTCATCATGCTCTGAAAAGCTGCATCCTAAGACTGGACCATCACTGTCTCCTGTCATCTGTCCTCTAAAATGTTTTTCTTCTAGTTTTACCCAGCCAAGTAAAATAGCTTACAAAATCAACAACCCCAAACAAACATTCTTGACACTATCCCTGCTGAATACATTTAAATAAATCAGCCTTTTAAATGAATAGTTTTCCTGTGTAATGCTCTTTTCAGTCAACAGATTTCTCCTATAATTAGAGTGTATTACTTCATAAATACACTTTTCCTTGATAACAAGAGAAAGAAAAATTACTTTAGGAACGCAAACAGTGTAATTAAATAAGGTTCATGCCAATCATTATTCAAATGACGAGAACAATTTGTGAATATCCTCTTTCCATGTACTAAATCCATCTAATATCATAAAAGGCATCAATTGGATTTTATGCTTTGTAATATACAGTAAGTTGCTTGTATTTGTTTTCTATTAAAGCAATTCCACAAGGTTATGTGAAGTCTCTGCGATGTTCAACAACAGCACGAACAGCTGGCAAAGCAGACCCTTCACATTTGATCTAATTTGAAACAACATTTCACAATTCAGATTCAAATTTACATTATCTTGTCAAGAATTTTAAGATCCCAAATAGCCATTCCAGACTATATAGACAAGTTTTGCAGTCTCCATTGGCTTTCATTGGCAGCCAGAACCAGGTTACATTGCTTACTTCTGGTGAAGATCTGGAGAACTGCTTGAAATAGGGGAATAAATATCAGCATCCCGAGATGAATGCAGAAAGCACAGTGTCTGCCCATTTGTCTGCATGCCCTTATTGGTCATCCAAGATACATGTAAATTTCATTCTAGCTTCAAACTTATTAACCAAGGAGATTCTTCATCTCTGCTTTGGAGACTTGTTTTCTAAGATAGAAGATTTCCTGTTATTTGGTGGCTGGAAATGAAACTCTTGTTACGTCTTGAGCTAATATATTAGTCTTTATACCTCATTATCATCTCTTGAAAAAAGAAAGAAAAGTAAAAGATAGCAATTTCTATTAATCAGGGATATGCCTGAAGTGTACGAGCAGAATAATACTCTTTCATATGTGTAGGAACACAAATGACAGAGAGATATTTGTATTTTATAATTCAAATTTTTTAAAAAGCGCAAACCAGAAGGGAAGCAGGAATTATATCATGCAGCTTATATTATCTCAGTTACCTCATTAATTATTTCACAAACATTTATATCTGCAAAGTGTTTGTTAAAAAAGTCCAAACAAACAACAACAAAAAAATTTCCTTGTTTATTTGGATCTTCGCATCAAGTAACACTTGTGTGGGAATTCAATCTACTGAACAGGACAGATGGTTGCTGCCCAGAGGATGATGCAAGCCTCCTTTGCAAGGGCCCTCACAGTGATCTTCAGCTGGATCAGGTGAGCATCCCCCCACTGCTCTGCTGCATTCCTGTACCAGCTGGGCCGTGGTCCTGTGTGACCACTCCAGCATGTGCATCATCCATTCTTATGGAGTATCTTAAACAACATATGAAACCTCTTATTAATAGCTCAACTGTTTCTGAAAGAATGTTCTAGGAAGACCTCTACAGACATACTTCCTATTGACCATGCCAAAGAGTCTTCTCTGTATTCAATTTGGTCACTTCTGCAACAGGAACATCCCATCATAATCTCAAACCAGATGTTTGTCACTACACAAGAGCACAAAAGTTCTACAGGTCAGCTTTTCTAGGAGCTTCATGGAGGAATCTCTGGGCCTGATCAAAACTGACACCCAGAAAGATTCTACAGCAGCGATTTAATGCTGCTTCTAATGGTTTCTACATTCTCTCAGGTTGATCCGTGGTCTTCTCAGTGCACTGAGTGTCCTTACAGTCACAACCCTGACAGCCTACCATTCCATAACTGTAGAGTGAATTTGAATCTTTGTATTTATAACACACTTATGACTTAAATTCATAACTCTTGCCACTGATGATAAAATGCTTTATTTTACAGAAGCTGGCAGATTCTTTCAGAAGCATAATTTCCAAAAGATTCATATTTTATTGCAGTTAAGACAGAGACCTCCAATAAAAACAGAATCTCTGCTTTATCTAGCGCTTCACAGAACTGACAGCAAACACAGATTTACTAAATGGCTAAAACTGGTTTAGGTTTTCATTTCTCCTGACCTTCTTTTCTCCCCTCCTTTAATCCTGTTTTTTATTTCTTGCTGAGAAACAACTACTAGACTCACAGATGTTCCATCTTCACATGAAGTATGATATATCCCTGTTATCTGAATCAGTGTTGTGAATGTAAAATTTAGCATCTACATCTTGAGCAGAGGGGCAAGTTCTTACCCCATTTACTGAAACTGGTTGCAGGTCAGAAATTATTTTTGTCTTAAAAAGGTTATCATGTAAATATGCTAAAGTGGACTCTCAGAGAAGACCAAAGAGGCAAAGAATTTATTCTGAGCCCCAAAGTGGTTCCTATGGAAGACAACAGATGAAATCCAAAAAAAAACCTTCATGATTCAAACTGAAGTACTTTCAATGAGAATGTTTCATGAGGGGAAAAAAAAAACCAACAACACAAAACAAATAGAACATAAAAATCCTGCATTTGGGTTGGCTATTTTTATAAATATATATGGTATATATCTAATAAACTCTATGTATACACACATCTGTATGTGTGTCGATTCAGCTATGGAAGAAAAATCCAAACCAAAACATCTCCCCCTCATCAATTCAGACATCAATAGAAAATAACTTCCAGATCCCTCTGGCAAGTCTGAAACCACACCACAGTTCAAAGACATGAAAGTCCACAGTGGCCAGCTCGTGGATTTCATTCTGTGGTGACATACTGTTTCTTCTTAGCCTGGTTTCCACAGAAAACACTGCATATGCCACCATGGAGTCTGGGTACATGTCACTGTCAGTGCTTCCAGCAATTTTTCTAAATGATGAGTGAATTTAGAACCTTCTTTGAGAGGTAGCAAAATGTGTCCAGGACATTAAAAGCCTAAAAGTGTAGTTAAAATTGGCAGCCAAATGAAAAATAAAAAAAAAGGTACTTCAGTACTTTAAATATTTGTCTAACAGAAAGACTGTAGTCTACATATAACAGGCATGGTACACAAACTTTGATCCTATCTGGTGGCAAAGCAATACATCTTTCTGTTCTGCATCTGTCAGCAGCTGATCTGTGAACACAGAACTTCTTTGAGAGATGGGTGACAAGCACATACGCCAGCTCCCATAAACCTCATTCCTCTAATATCCACCAGCAGGAAGACAACATGCTTATGGAAGAAACAGTTATGGAAAATTGGAAGAATTAAGTAACTTCCTTGAAACAATGTGAAAGCCATAATCAAACATATAAGATAAACAGATACATTGGACTAGGATACACTTGAATGTGCATATTCTATCAACTTAATAAATTGCCTTGCTTGTACTGATTTGCTAGTCTGCTATAGAATGGTTCATTACCCAAAGTCCTAAAAGAAAACAAATATAAATTCACTATATTTTACTGACCTTTGATTTACATGACATTAGCAACACCAATCCAAATTGTCAATATACAACAACAGTTAGAAAGACAATTACAATATATGGAACCATTTATTCTTTGCCTCTAACTATGTCTATGTAAGAAAATGTGGGTTGGTACTTCATAAATGCAAGATAAAATATGGGATTTTTACTGACTCAAGAGTTACTTTGTTATAACTGCTGGGATGATAGCACAGTAGAAAAAATACATGAGATTGGAGTCAGATTTAGTGATAATTTACAAAAACAATAGCAAGTAGCAACTATTACTGTATCACTCTGTAAAACATTAAAGAGTATTTGACTTGAGGCCCTTGAAAAACAGGAATCATCATGCTTGTAGAAGAGCCATCTACTGAACAGGTAGAAGAGAATTATCCCGGTCGGCTCCAATGGTTGTGTTTTAGGGTTTCAATACTGTAAGTTAATGCTGTAGGTTTTTTAACTGCAATGGTTAAGAAAGAAGAAGTGGCCAAAAAAGCATCTGATAGGAAAATTTCTATCTAAAAATACCATTCTAGGAAAACAAAAATGCTTCACAGATCACATTAATTTCCCTTAAGGCTTTTCTAAGAGAAAAATCTGGTACAATGTCTCATATTGACACTCTTAGAACAAAACATTTTGATTTTTCACTTCAATTAAAACTTCTGTCTTTTTTTTAAATTTTCTTTTTCATCAAGATCCTGTTCAGATAGCAGTATATTGCACAGCTTAAAGGTCCAAAACAAAACAGAAAGCTTTCTTTCATGCACAGGTATTTTGGTTTGTTATGGTTTGGGGGTTTTTTTTTCCCCCCAGGTTTTTCTTTTAGAGGACATTTAACTTTTTTCTTTTTTTTTTTTTTTTTTTAATTTCTGTTCGATACAAATGAAACCAAATTCTGAAATCTCCTCAGCTTGTCTGGTCCATTCTGGACATCATTTTGAAAACTGAACCTAGTGTCTGGAGGTCAAGTTGCATCCTATATATCCTCACAAGTGTCAAGAATCATGATAGCTCTTCATGTAAAAGCACACATAGGGTATCCTTTAGAAGTCTTTAAACAATTCTGATGATGATCACAGAATCACGGAATTTCTGAGGCTGGAATAGACCTCCAAGATCATCAAGTCCAGCCTATGACCCAACACCATG
>JANHGN010005120.1:0-12171 GCA_024605025.1 Megaceryle maxima | reverse complement strand
AAAAAAAAAAGGTACTTTGGAAAAATCTTATCTGAATAGAAGCCAGAGAATTTATACAAGTGAACATCTTTTCATATCATGTTTTAAAGTAATGCCTTGACTTAGAAAGCTTTCAGATGGGGATGGCAGTGTCATCCATCTGTCTCACCTTTGCTGGCTCTAATCTGTGTTTTCTTTCCTGACTCTACACCATAGTATTGCTCTCTGATAACACAGTCTCTAGAGCAGCATAAACCCTTGAGCTGCAGCACCAGAGGTTTCTAACTCCACAGCATATCTCATGCTTGCTCATTTTTGGTTGCTTCTTTTTGGGTAAGCCCAGTACCTTTCATTCAGTGGCATTTCATTTCAAAGGATGACTATAGACATGTACAATAGAGTGACATGCAATAAGCCGGTGTAATGAATGCCAGAATGACATCTTAGTTCTGCTGTAGCCAGGAGGAATTTTGACAGACAGAATTTTCCTGTTGATCATTACGCAGTGAAGAGAGTTTTTTCCTTTTAATAGACACTCTGGAAACACTTGTGCCAATACCAACTCTTGTCTTGAGGCATATACAGAAAAGAGAATTTCTCTTACATTGCTACACGTGTGCAGTCATCTGTCAAGAACAGATACATATGATTAAAACCCTACATTCTTTGGATTATGAGTGCTTCTGAAAGGTTCTGGAACCAGCTCTGTTAAGTCAACATTTGCTGCTTCTTAAGCATTGTGTATCTCCTACTAAGATAGGAGTGGCAACATAACTCTGGCTGTATTATGACTGGAGATCGAATTGGAACACCATTTGCTGTTCTAGATGCTTATAGCTTAAGAAGATCTCCTAGATGGTGAGGCCTTTTGGCAGCACATAGAGAGGTGGGGTAGCAGAACTTTTAAGTACTCAACAAAGTTGTTTCTAAACAGTCTTAATCTAAGACAAGACAATTCCCTCCTGTCACATCTGTAAGTCATACGTACTGTTTTCTTTCGCGGTCTGTAATGCTTTACGGGTTTGTGTTTCGTCTGTGTTGTTGACACTTGTCCTAGGTAGGGTTGCATTGAGTGACAAAACTTGAGCTCTTCAGGGGAGGAAAAAACATTTGACTTATCTTCTGAGTCCAGGGAGCTGTGAAAAAGTGTAGTTCAAAGATCAATAGCTCTAATTATGAATGAGATTCCCGTTTCCCTCAGCAGTAGATGGCAGCAAGAATAAATCATTTCTTTGCCAAACGTTCCTTGTAAATCCACACAGGCCAACTTGGGTTTGAATAGACTTGAGTCAGACTGGTAAGTGCTGATAACGATGATTCTTTGAAGACTTTAGATTTTGCAGATAGAGGGGAATGTGTATTTCTACATATAAAAAGAACAGTTTGAAGAAGCCGGTAGTGATGGTAACTGGAAGATCATGCTACTGAGATGGCACACAGAGCAGAAGACAGAATTAATTCCACGGGGAGATTGTCATCATCCCATAATAATGAATAAAAAGATCAGACAGTATACATTCACTATCAGTATTTAAGGCCCTGCCTTACTTATGTTCCTTGGCAGTTACTGGCTGGAATAAAGCATAAGAACTGCAGTTTGTAGGGATATATAGAGTTAGGTCAGAGATTATGGATCTGTTAAAGATCCTAGCAATAGACAGTGTCCCTTAGGTCATCAGTAAACTCACATTCTGGTCTGAAGTGTCCCTGTTTAATAGCTGAAGGTGTTCGTGGTGATCAGTCATCCACAAACCCTATTGTAATGAATTTAGTTTTCAAATGCTATGAGGGAAATCTTTGTAATGCCTCTCTTCAAGGTGTGGGAGCAGGGGGTAAGATAAGCCATGTACCTCGCTTGAGATCAGATACAGTCTTTGGCAGAACTTTTGGTGAGCTGTTTTCTCCTTCCCTTGGCATCAGATGGCAGCTGTACTACTACTGTAGCAGTAAGGTGCCCATGGCACACTCTGGGGTTTTGTTATGGTGGGGTATAAGCAATTAAATATTTTGGCAAAGGTCTATTAATGAACATATATTAATTAGTATGTTAGACCAGGCTGAAAAATGACTGAATTTTCTGTTTATTTCTTCATACTCTCCCTTCTGTCTTCTAATGGTACCCATTTCTGGTTGCAGAGGGCTTAGCAGACTTTTCCAAAAGGAAACCCAAAGGACTGGCAGTACCATTTCAGTGTGCAGTCCCTGTCTTGTAGCTGCTTTGGGGGTGTACAGAACAGCGTAACAAATGAGAACGTGTGGTGCTTATAAGCTCTGCTTCTCTGACTTCCTGGGGTAGGCAACAACAGAAAACATGAAAACCAACATTGAGACCCATTTGAGCTATCTGTTTTCTAATTATTAGTGCTGGGAGACAGTGTTGAGCTTATGAAAATTGAACTGCATGAAAACAGATTTTTATTACAGAGTTCAGACTCTGCATCCCACTTGGTGTTACTTGAAACAGCTAGGGAAACAAAATCACCAGGAAAAAAAGTCAGTGTGGTTTGTCCTAGTTCTCATTGGACTCTTAATGATATTGTATGATTTAAGGAAAACTAGTTTATATCTCAGCAGACATTTGGTGGTGCCTAGGCCATTGATTAGGCTGTGCTACGTTGATGTGTCAGAATGTACTGTTGCTTAGTTGCAGCTGATATGCTCTGCTCATTTTATGATTTAGGATCCTAAAAAGTGACCGCCTTTGTGACACAGTAAAGTAGAACATTTAAGATTGTGGGACCAGTAGGCTTTCAGAGTCTGTATGCTTGATTGATTTTAATTTTTGATAAGGATGAGCAGACCATGGCACTCTGGGTATGCTTTTGCTTTCTGTTTCACTTTTCCCTTCAGTCCTACCTTAGCTTTGTGAGTCAGTGGTTGTGTACAGCCAAAAAAAGTCACTCGAGTATTTTGCTTTGCTTGGGAAGCACCAAATTATCTATTCCAGCTCTGAGAACCCTACAAAATGGTATAAACTAGAGTTTGAACTATATTTTTCTTAGGTAATTATATTCTTACTAGCATTTTGAAGTCTCTTTTTGCAGGAGAGCCATTCTTTCCCCCAGAACCATGTTCTTTTCCCGCAGGTCAGCACTCTTGGCTCTCTTCTTCCACTCACCTTGTCCTTCAGCCTAGCTTGTTCTTTGGAACGAAAGAATGAACGTGTTCCTGTAGCTGCTCCACTGCTTCCCTTTCTCGTCGCTCATCGCCAGCTCCCCTCCCTTTATATTTTGCCAATTTATTTCATGCATTCTTAGCCACCAGTTTTTCAAACTGGATGTTCTATTCCTCAGCTGATTTGTGAGCCCGGCATAAGTGCAAGGAGGTGATTTGGTGCCAGAAACACAGAATTGTCTGGGGGCAAGTTTGGGATTTTTGTACATAAAGGCACTTGAAGGCATGTATTTAACCGGAGGGAATTCAGACTCTTTTGGGTTTAGAACCAGCAGCATCTCTTCAGTTATTTTTCTTTTAAACAAAACAAAGCCCCCCAAACCAACAAAGCCAGACTGGAACTAAGGATCTTTCTTCCTTTATCTTTCCCCTTTTTATTCCCTTGTCTTTCTCCTGTACCCTAGACACCAGATGATCCAAGTTCTCTTTCACTTCATCCTCTGTCCTGTCATCCTGTTGCAGCTGATATAAATAACCTTTTCTTCAAAGGGCTTGATCTGAGCAATAGCATTTCCTCTTGATCATGCAGGTGCCTGAGTTGTTCATCCTGGCTTAATGCTGGGTGGTGTCTTTGTACTTGAGCCCGTATTTCTCAGAATAAAGGCTTGTGTGTTACAAACACTTCTAGATGCTGCCAGGCTGGTGCTGCAGCTCTTCCTCTGCTAGTCCTGCTTGCATTCGGTGGAACCACTACTGTTTTCTTTTTGATGCAGATTGTGACAGGCTAGTCTGGTCATTTTGCTTTCTTTCGGATCTGAACATCTCCCTAAAGGTTCATGTGCTGTTTCTGTCTTTGTTACCATTTTGACTGGTTATAGTCATTCCCCAAGCGATAGCACTTAGATTTCTAAGTGCAAGGGTGGTTTGTGCCTCTGGATGTGTTACACCTGCCTTCATGTAAAGAACAGGCAAGAGCAGCCAGTGCCCTTCATTCTTTGTGAATGTGGTATTCTTTCCTGCTTTTATCTGTCTTCCTAATTGTGAACCCTTCAGAGCAAGGATGAGGATTCCTTGTGTATTTGTTAGAGCAGTGGGCATTCTGTAAATGCAATTGGAATAATATATATTAGACGTATTTCTCCTCAGAATGAATGCCCTGAGAGGAGGCAATTCAATTAATAATGCACTGTTGTTATCCCTGGAAGGTACCAGAACTCTCCAGTTCTGGATGTCTTGCTGAAATGCCACTGGCAGCCCTTTCCCACCAGGCCTGTGCAGTCAGCTCCATAAAGTAGCTCTGTGAGAAAGCAGCACTGGCTTAGAGTGCCATGGACACGCCGAATGAGTGCATGAGCTTCACAGAATTGGAGCTGTCTACCGTAAAAATCCACTACAAGTTTCATCCATTTCTTAAGTAGACATAAAAGCTTTAATTTATGGTGTCAGCTCTAGGAGAGGAAAACCAAAAGGGCCATAAAAGAAATAGGCAACTTTATATCTTTCTTCTTTCTAATCCCCTGCTTCTAGGCCTGCCTCTCCTCCTCCCACCCACCACCACCCCCAAAGACAAAATCAGCTGCCTCCTGATGTGACAGTGTTGAGAAACTATTGCTTTTTTCCCCCCGGTTTATTTTTCAAAGTCATGAGTTGAGGATACATATTTCTGTGGTCTCAAGGAGGAACTTGCCTAATTTTTGTGCTATATTCTTGTCTGATTCTAATTCCCCTTAATAGTGAAGTATATAATCATTCTGTACTACTTCTCTTCTTTTCCATTGAAATATATTTGGATGAGCTTGTCTGTCTCTTATCCTAGCAACGTGTAATTGCACTTCTGTTTCTATCAGCGCAATAAAGCATGTGAGTATTTCAGAAGTCAGATGCATTATCTGACAAGTTTTCTTCTGAAAATTCTTGTTCACTGCTTGTAGATGAAACTCAGCAGCTATATATTTGGAGGGAATATTTAAATATTAGAGAAGGGTCTTTATGGTGATGTAAGCTGAACATAAACTTCAGAAATAATGACCTACCCATTTTTACTCTGGATTAGTTCATAGATTGCCGAGTAGTTTAGACAAAGTGGTTAACTTCTCCATGCCTCGTTTTAACTCGTTGTACACTAGAGATAAATTAGCTACCTATTTCATGGGGATGTTATAAAGATGAATAAATTATTTAGGCAGCACTTTAAAGCACTGGTATAAGTAGGTGATGAGTATTAATGGTGAAGATACTCAGATGCACAAATGGCATTTGGACATTTAACAGCTACTTCTGCCTCTGAAAATTTTTCCCTTGGCTATTGATGGCAGTGATTTGCTATAACGTGTGACCTGGGGGAAGCTACTTTACTTTTCTGACAAATGGGGAGACTAATGGTGTACCTCAAAGGCATTAATCTGCAGAGAGCTTTGAAATTCTCAGGCAAGAGGGGCACTACCAGTGAGCTTGTTGGAATTGTCGTAAGTCAGCTGAGATTTTTTGGGAAATGTTTTAGCCTGTGCTCCACCTTGCATGTTAAAGATGCTTTCTATTCCAGATATAAATGTTATTAATTAATTAGCTAACTATCCTATGTCATACTCTGAAGTTACTTGTTAGAGAACGGGACGTGCTGAGGATACGGTCCACACTTGCCTTAGAAGTGACATTGATTTATTCTTTACCACCTTCTTACATGACAACTGCCCACTGGATGGTAAAGAAACTGTGAAGTCAGGCATTCTGGTATTGTTGTTTCAGGATGTTCAGATAAGAAAAACCCAGCCAAGCATCCCACTGGAATGGGAGGGAAAAAAAGTTTATCAAATGCTCATTCAGCACGCCACTTACCCACAACACAGTCTCCACTCGGATGTCGACTGTCTGCCCACCGTGACTAAGGGTAAACTCGATGGTTGACAAATGCTGTGAGGTCAGGCGTTCAAAATGCCTTTAAAGGTGTCCAGATGATCAGAACTGAAAACACTTGGGAGTCAATAGAAAGGGGCCAACGTAGCAGCAGTGTAACTAAGATTGGATTTTTGGTTTGTTGGCCAAAATTAGACTTTGAAAAGAGATGCTCAAAGTACTTTCCCCATCTCTAGTACCGCACTCCACCTGCTAGCTCCCCAACACCAGTTAGTTAGCTGTGTTTTTCACAGCACATCGATAATGTTGATGAACAGATGTTTTGGCATAGTAACAATAGGAACATGCTGACAGTATTCTTAAAAAGTAGGTCCCCTGAAACCCTTGGCTCATGATAAAGTGCTGCACCAAACATCTGTGGGTTAGCAGAGATGGTGGCAGCAGTAGCTCTAATTTTTCTTCATGAAGTATGGTTCCACTGCAGTAACTTAGAAGCAGCGTAATAAAATACACAGAAGGGGAGAAACCCTTGCAAGACTAGTTTAAAAGGGTGTTGCTTGGAAAGTCACTACCCTGAAAGTTGGGGAAAATGGGCTTTTATTCCTCTGGAAAGTAGGCTATTTAATATAACTGCTACTTCAGTGTGAATGGTCTTAACTGCAAAGAAAATGGGAAAACGGGTGCATTTCTCCTGCAGCTATTTTTGAGTAGCGACTGTAGCTGTGTGAGGGTTCAGAGAACATACTTGGTCACATCTATCAGGAATTACATCCCATAGTTCTATATTTGATAAATTTTTGGAGAAGCTGAAGATTGGAAGAGGAACCTGGTACAGTAGAGACACTTTACTTTGTAGAAGGATGAGCAAAACAATGTGCAGGGCAGAATCAGTGACTACTCAACTAATTACTGACATTAAGCACTTTATTTCCTTTGAACTAGTCCAAAATTTTCTTTTCCTTATGTTCTAATATAAATTTTCACCAAGTTCTTCTTTGAGAATTTCCCTGAGAGTCCATGTAGACCAACAGTCTCCACGTACCGAAAGCTGCAAGTGTTCTAAGTTTAGTTTCACGGGTGGCCTGCAAAGCCAAGTTGACCAATTGACAACATGCAATTAAAATCTCAAAGAGAAAACATTTCACTCTGGCTTGAGCACCTGTATTTGCCCAGGTCTGAGAAGGAATACACAACAGTGCAGCTTATTGCTCAGATCTACTTTGATTGATTGATTGATTTTTAAATTGTGAGGCCTCTTTAAGACTTCTCCAGAAATTATTTAAACCATAAAATGTCATATAATATTGCTGCTTACTAACAGTCTGAATTTTGGGAAAAAAAAAAAAAAGAGATTAAAAGCTGCTTTTTTTTTATTTGTTCCTGACTAATTATATCCCAGTCTCTTGACTCCACGTTTGAAGCATTACTGTTTGTCTTTTTTATTGTTTAATCTGTGGTGAGTGTAAATGCTTCATTATAATAATATGAAATTAAGTTCAGTATTTCTGTGGAATTGCTGGTGTACAGCAGGTCAGCAATTACAAAGCATCAGTTCTAAAAAAAATGTTTCCTAAGTTCAAATAAATATAGTGCGTTGTCTTGCATAATATCATTAGAGACATAGATAACATTAGAGACATATAACATCATTAGAGACTGAATCCTCCTGTCCGTTCTGGGTACTTGCCCAGTCTGTCTTTAGGAAATCTCTGAACAACTCTGTCTGTTGCTTATTTCCAGAAATGTGCTGCTCTGATTGGACTGCAAGTAACTGGAATTAGGCATTTTGAGTTAACTCCTCTGGATGTGTCACTACTGAGGAGTATTTAGAAGCAGATACTTTGGATGTTTAGTAGATACAGCTCACAGAAGAGCAGTTATGAGGTGTTCTTGGTGTAGAAGGCAGTAGGGTAAGTAATCTGGCCTGTCAATGCACATTGGACAGCATGCAGACTATATATAGACAAGCTAAGGAACCTTTTATTAGATTATCATTGTCCGTTAGCCTGGCTACTGGGAAAAGAGGTCTGTAGAAAAATCAGCTCATGGCTGTCTCTCCACATGCCTGTGCAACTGCTTCCCTCTATGCAGCAGCTGCTAATTGCTGTATGTAAATATCCATAGCGATGAGATACAGCATAGCCATTGAAACACCACCTTGGGATAATTCTGGGGGGAGTCAAATGCATAGGCTGTGTTTTCAGAATACATTCAAAACCTACGATGGTCTTCTCCTCCGCTGCGTGAAAATGCCAGCGGTGGTGTGAAGCTGTCGGACTACCCGCGGGAGTGAGGAGAGCCGCGCTGGCCCTCGCTTCCCAAGTTGTCAGAATGGTTGTTGGCAGAACTGTGACATTAGCTACTACTAGTAGCAGCTGTAAAAACCAACTGGATCCCCATGGTGTACAGCCAGTGGCTGTGGTGCTTGCAGCTTCTAAGGGACATGGAATTACTTGTTTCCTAAGGTGGTATGAGTAGACGGAGTGCAGCACTAAAGAGAATCTGCAGGATAATTATAGATAATTCTCTTTGGGACTTGAAACAAAGTAATAAATAACCAGAAGGCTTTGCTAGCTATTTTTTTCCTCAGTGACCAGCTATTAAACATGTTAGATTCTTCCAAGACTTTGCAAAAATCTGTGTGGCAGTCTTGCTCTCCACCATGCACATACATACTGGAATTTTTTCAGCCATCTTCAAGTGGACTTTGTATCCACTGCTCACACCTTGGCCTGTGTGTGGCATAGCCTCTGTTAGGCAAGAGGTAAGGCTGAACAATTTGAGAATCCTTCCTGCTGTTAAGAACTGTGAATCATTTTGTGATCTATGAAGCTGACACTCCATGTGTCTTCTGCAAGGTGTTGCACTTTGTAGGACGGTTTTGTTACCCCTGTGTGTCTTGGACCCTTTGCCACCAAACCTGCTTCTCAGCTCTCTTTCTCTCTGACCATTTCTAAGTAGGAGGAGTGAATGGAACTGTACGTGGCTCTCCCTTCCTGCTCTGTAGAAACTTCTTCGGGTCAAACCAGCTGTTGCAGTAGCACCCCCAGTTTGTATAGAGTGGATTGGGAACAAATGAATCTCTGAAAACTGCGGTCCTCAAAAATGACAACATAAAGCAAAATTCAGCCCTGCCCCCTTTCTGTAGTTTGGTGGATAAAGGAAAATACTTTGATCTCTATGACGATCACTGTTGCTTTGCACTCTTACTGATCGCTGCAACTTAGAAGACAAAAATGGACTCAAACTACCTGTGAAGTACAGACAGTGTTTTTCCTGCCAGCGAGCTGACGGATGTTATTTCTGTTTCAGTAGATCCAAATTTCGTTTGACAAAAAAAAATCTTGAGTTTTATGTATACATGTTGGCTGGGAGTTGGAGAGCCATATACCAGCACCTAAGGTATTAAATAGAATAGTTATTTTTCTGGGCAGAAAAAGGCACCCCCGTTTTATTCTTGCAGATCTAAAATACATGCTCAAGAGTAACAGCTTTAAAAGAATGAATCTCTTTACAGAGGTCTACTTAGCAGTAATAAAGATACTGTTAGTCTGCAGACAAAAAAGAAATTGTATTCCTTACTACAGTTGCAGTTAAAAGCAGTTGTTATGGCAACTATTGCCGTATCTTTATTAGTATTTCTGCTGTACTGATTGGGAGTGGCAAAAATCTCTTGTTCAACTGTATGTGACTGCTAGAACGAGAGACCAACATGCTGCCCGTTGCTGAGTAGAGAAGGATTCTGGTGATGTGTTTTAACTTTACCTTCCCCCCCTACTTCCCTAGGGGATAGGGAAGCAAGAGCTGTCCATAAATGCAGGCAGGTTGCACAGGATGTGGGGGCAGAACACCTTTCCCAACCTCTCAGTACTCGGACGGCCTGGCTGAAAGTACAGCCAGGTGGTTTTGCATGTCAGTCTTGGTAGCAAAATCTCTGTGCTGCTCCCAGGGAAGCGTGATGTGTGTCATTTCTTGAGTGTCCAGGGGTCCTGTCCAAACATCTGACAAGACTGAGAGGGAAACTAAATTGTGCTAAATGGGTAGTTTAAGAATAGTCTGCAGCAGTGTTGGTGTTACCTGTGGCTAGTCCCCAGGTGCACTATCTTCCAGTTGTGAAATGAGGTTTGTATTTGGATGTTTGTCTGCACTTTACGTGCCAACTTGTGCATGCTTATTGGCTTCAGGGTTTGGCTTGGATTAACTTTTTTTTCCATAGTTTTTTATTCCAGTTGGTTGTTTCCTTTTAGAGTTTCCTTTGTTTTGCACTGTTTTTATGGTGGCTGTTACTGTAATGGTAGAGCACCTGCAGAGGTCAGAAAGGTGCTGTATAAACCACTGTTGGCACATACCATGCCAGAGGGATCTCTGCTCAGTTTTTTAAAGCAAGGGTAATCCAGGTGCTGTTTGTGAGTTAAATGCTGGATGCCTGTAAAGGTGCAATGTGAAAACCCAGCTGGGGACAGCATCTGCATTGGGATGGATTTCTAGCCTTAGCATCAGGAGGTCAGTACTCGATGACTGGAGGAAGGATGGAAGATGCTTAAGTTGCAGAGGTTCAGCAGGTATGTGAATATCAGCACATGCCTGTCTCACCATACCTGGCTTTGTGCTGTCCTTCAGGTCAGGAATAAACTAGCTTTAGGCAAGCGTGAGCTGCCTGATCAGCCTTTTCTTCCTCTTCCAGATGTTTTTTCTGCAACTTCATTCTGTAATTGCTTCTCCATTAGGGTAAATAGTAAGTCTGCAGTAGCTACAGTTGTGCTTTGCTTCCTCAGCTATGAGCTCCAAGGTACGGTTGTGATGGCAGCAGAAAGAAGTGTTTGCTCTCTAACTTCCAAGTCTTACATTCTGTCCTTACACAGATGAGAAGTTTTAGATCACTTTGAAGACATATCCATCATGTTAGTATTACTGTCATAACGATGATAAAACATTGAGCGTGTCTCTTGCCATATACTGTGTACTATTTAAACTGTTCTGTTGGATCAAAGAATGAGAGAGTGGGCTCTGATAATATACTCTAGTTTGGGAGACAAATGCAAAGCTTTTCACAAAGTAGACTTGGGAAACCCAGGAGTATTTTAGAATGTTTTAGAAGGGAAAAGTGAGCTCTGGACTGGAGGCAAACCTGCTGTTCATCCCATGGTAACAACATCCCTTTAATGGAAAGGAGAAAAGCCATGGGCAGATACACAGAATCCAAAAATGATGTACTGAAGAAGCTAGGGAACTTGTAACGCTCACTCAAGTACATGATGGCTTCTTGGGCATAGCAGGGAAAAAGGCAAAGTGAATTCTGAGCTGTAGAGTTTGGCTTTATGAGTAGGCTATGATTTTGAGCAGACTATTTTTCTTGTTCTTTGGTGTTAGAATAAAAATAACTGTTAAGCACATTGGTTTTCCTTTAGCAAAAGAGGCAGGACACAAGTCGTTAATTAATTAAAGCTAGTATGCTCCTACTTTGATCTGTAAAGATCGATTGAAAAAGAAAATTGGAGAATAAAATGTGCAGCATTATGTAATCACAGGAGGAGGAAACCGTAGTTAGATCCAAGGGTTCTTAGACATTGCACCATGGAGCAACTTGGGGATGTGGCCCTGTGTACTGTCCTGTCGCCACCCTGCCTGATCCAGAGGGAGCTGCAGGAAGGTTACAGTCCTGCAGCTCCCTCCCAGCAGTCTCACTATCAAAAAGGCAAATTAACAGCCATGATTTTAAGAGACTATTGAACTTTGACACAGCTGATGGTTTAAAAAATCTTCAGTGGTATGTACGTATCCAAGAGTGCTCTCTGGGGAAGGGTGGGGTGTGACTTGTCAGCAACCCTGCTGGAAAATGCAATTTTCCTGTACCTCTGACTCATGTAGTAATCTTTAGTAGTTTGTTGATTCTACAGTGCCCTTGACAGAGCCAGACATTGTGCTGAGGTAAAAGAAAGTTATGGATCAATAGGCCATAATTCAATTAATAATCAAGAGGCAGGTTTTAATAACCATGTTCTTTCTGGAAAGCATGTGACAGAAACTGGCATGCAGATGTCACAATATGACAGCTTGCCAGCTAATTTGATTATCTGATGATATTAATCTTTCCTGAAAGGGTATGAGAATGTTCTCTGCAAAGGCAATGATGATGATTTTTAGATTTGGATATTTATTTATTGTGCTCTTCTTTCAGTAGCTTCTGCTTTTCTCTACTGGCCTCCCCCCCCCCCCCACTAATCC
>JANHGN010005119.1:145390-170087 GCA_024605025.1 Megaceryle maxima | reverse complement strand
CCCCCGCCCCGCAAGGGAGCAGGTTGCTCAGAACCCCAGCCAACCACACCTGGAATGGTTCCAGGGATGGGGTCATTGACCACCTCTCCAGGCAACCTGATCCAGGCTCTCATCAACCTCACAATTTCCTCCTTCTCTCCAGTCTGAATCTGCCTCTTTTAGTTTAAAACCATCACCCCTTGCCCCTGTCCCAACAGGCCCTGCTCAAATGTCTGTCCCCATCTTTCTGACAGGCTCCTTGAAGAACTGAAAGGTCACAACAAGGTCTCCCTGAAGCCTCCTCTCCTCTAGGCTGAACACCTCCAACTCTCTCAGCCTGGCCTCCCAGCAGAGGGGCTCCATTCTCCAACAGGTTGTTGGGACTTGAAACACAAATGCAGCAATCTCTGCTCAACCTGAAAGTGTGAGAAGTGCAAAATGCACCCCAGAGAGAGGGTGGCACAAAGCATAGAGCCAGGGAAGACACGAGGAGCTCTGGAGGAACATCTGGCTACTTTGCAAAAACTCAGCACAACCCCTGGAGGAGTTGCCTGGCTTTATTTTGAAGAAAGTGGAACGGGATCTCAATACCCTCCTAACTAAAGACCAGAGAAGGGAATTGTCTCTCTACCCGTATTTTCTTCCTTGAAAGTGTTGGGACCGTTTCTATTTAACATCTTTATTGATGATCTCAATGAGGGCATAGAGTCTATCATCAGTAAATCCGCAGATGACACCAAGTTAGGTGGGTGTGTTGATCTTTGTGAGGATAGGGAGACTCTACAGAGACTCAGACTGGATTGCTGGGCCAGTGTTACTGGAATGAGTTTCAACAAGGTCAAGTGCCAGGTCCTGCACTTGGGCCCCAACAACCCCATGCAACGCTACAGGCTTGGGGAGGTGTGGCTGGAGAGCCGTCTCGCGGAGAGGGATCTGGGGGTTCTAATTGACAAGCGAATGAACACGAGCCAGCAGTGTGCCCAGGTGGCAAAGAAGGCCAACGGCATCCTGGCCTCTGTTAGAAATGGTGTGAGCAGCAGAAGTAGGGAGGCGATTGTCCCCCTGGACTCAGCACTGGTGAGGCCTCACCTTGAGTACTGTGTCCAGTTCTGGGCACCTCAGTACAAGAAGGATATCGAGGTGCTGGAGGGGGTGCAGAGGAGGCAATGAAGCTGGTCAAGGGACTGGAGAATAAATCGCATGAGGACCGATTGAAGGAGCTGGGTCTGTTTAGTTTGAGGAAGAGGAAGCTGAGGGGAGACCTCATCACTCTACAACTACCTGAAAGGACATTGCAGAGAGGTTGGTGCTGGTCTCTTCTCTCGAGTAATTAGTGACAGAACCAGAGGGAATGGCTTCAAGCTGAAACAAGGTAGGTTTAGACTGGACACTAGGAAACAATTCTTCATGGAAAGAGTGGTGGGATATTGGAATGGGCTCCCCAGGGAGGTGGTTGAGTCGCCATCCCTGGATGTGTTTAAGAATCAGTTGGATGTAGTGTTGGGGGATATGGTCTAGGGGTGAACTTGTAGAGTAGGGTGAATGGTTGGACACGATGATCCCATGGGTCTTTTCCCACCTAGAGGATTCTGTGATTGTATGTTCTTTTCTTTCAATGGACCTGTGTACTTGCAAAAATCAAAGGTGATGATAAATGCCAGCTCCTCGGGTAGTAGAAATCTGCCTGTCTCCACTAAAGTCACTGGAGCTGCCTGCATTTCTACCAACTTGGCATTGTTAGACGGTGTCTCCAGTGACTCAGACCCCATGTTTCTCTTAGGGTACATGCAAGCTTACAATTCCCTCTTCAGAGCAACATCTCTGACACCATGGGACTTCTGATCTTCAGCAACTGGAGTTACTGGTTTGAATGGAGAAGGTCACATGCTCATTTCTCCATATTTTAAGCAGAGATGACAGTCCCTTTGTCTCCTTCTATGCTAACCCACCTCCTTCTGTGGCAGTCCAACTACTTTCTCTCTCTTCCACAAAACCTCAGGTCTTAAAATGTTTCTGTCAGGAGCAAAACCATTGCTCCTTTTTTATTTATTTTTAATTTTGGTTGCAGTTTACACCTACTCTGCTTTCACATGATAGACTTCACCTGATATACAAACCTTCTGGAAGAGGCACTGTTTCAAAAAGGTAGTGTCTGAGCTAAGGACCTGGAACAAGTTTTTGCAGTATACAAGTCCTCTTCTGGAAGTAGCATCAAGGTCCTGGAATGAATCCAGGCAGACAAAGCAGTTGTCAGTGATGATCTAGTTTATTTAGAAGCAGTCTCTGTCAGAAGGGTGAGTTGTCCCTCAGAGAGGAGCAGAATGGATAGTAAAAGGTCAAATCTGCCACATATGACAAGGGTCTCATGAACACCTCTGAGGTTGTTCCTCAGCTGCCTCCGGCGTGTTTTGTGTTTATTATTCATGCTTCTACCTTTCAAAATGAGCCCTCTTTCCTAATTCAGAGATCGACTTTTTGCCAAAGAGAAACATTGATCCCAAATCTCTTCTTAAAGATGGAAACTGTCTTGCTGATCTCCCCTCCTTGGATTCTCTGATGTCTGATAACCCTGGTTGAGCAAGATCTAACACCTTTTTCTCCATGGGACATTCATCTGGCTCTCTCCACCTATCTAAACTTTCTGCTTTTGACACCTCTAAAGAGCTTATCAAAGCATGGCCAGCAGATCAAGAGATGTGATTCTGCCACTCTGCTCTGCTCTGGTGAGACCTCACCTGGAGTATTGTGTCCAGATCTGGAGCCCTCAGAAGAAGAACAACATGGGCCTGATGGAGCAGGTCCTGAGGAAGGCCATGAAAATGCTCAGAGGACCGGAGCACCTCTCCTAAAAGGACAGGCTGAGGGATTTGGAGTTGTTCAGCCTGGAGAAGAGAAGGCTCTAGGGAGACCTTCTTGTGGCCTTCCAGTATCTGAAGGGGGCCTACAAGAAAGCTGGGGAGGGGCTGGTTTACAAGGGCTTGTAGTGATAGGACAAGAGACAAAGGTTTTAAACTAGAGCAGGGTAGATTTAGATTGGACATTAGGAAGAGGCTGGTGGAATGCTGGAACAGGTTTCCCAGGGAGGTGGTGGAGGCCCCATCCCTTGAAGATGTTCAAGGTCAGGCTTGATAGGGTTCTGAGCAACCTGATCTAGGTGAGGATGTCCCTCCTTACTGCAGAGGTGTTGGACTAGATGACCCTTGGAGGTGCCTTCCAATCCAGAGCATTCTGTGATTCCATGTTTAGGAACAAAGTTGAGAAGTCACACTACAAGACTGGAAACCACGTGCTGGAAAGCAGGAAATCCATAGAAGGACTGAGGAAATGGAGATGGACATGCTCTGAGAACAACACTTCTGACTCAGAGAGGAAACAGAGTCATAGGTATCTTCAACAAAATCTGCATAGAGGTTGAGTTGTATCACTCTCTCTACACTGCAGAATTGGTATCCATGTTTTCAGAAATCTACTGAAAAATTGAAAAGATTTTGGAGAAGACCTACAAGAAAAAAGCCTATCATGGAGAAGCAGGCTTTATCTCACGTGACTAACGCTCTTGGATAAACTCAATAGAGTGACAAGGTTAAAAAGCAGCCTAATTGCTGTCTTCAGGTACCTACATGGAGAAGCAATTCTCAACAGTAGACAGCACTTTAATCTACCAGAAAAAGACATAATGAGAGTTAATGGTTAGAAGTTTAAGCCAGACAAATACAAGATAGAAACAAGGCATAATTTTAACTGCGAAGAGAGAAAAAAAAAGTCAGTGGAACAAATTGCTGAGGTGCAGTCAACGATGCCTTTAAATCGAGGCTCAAGAATTTTGCAATGTTATAACTCAGATGTAATTAGTTTGATGACAAGAATACTGATTGAAATGCTACAGACCATAGATGACCTTAACTACTTCATCTGGTCTTAAAATATATAAATCCTTCCAGAAGGCTACAAGGTTTTCCAAGGATAGGGATTTTGTTATTCATGAGAGATTATGTCACCTATGCCCTGGACCTGGACCTTGGCTTCAAATTCATCCTGAAAGACAAGCTGACATTAGACGGATCAGTCTGTTCAGCACATCCCATCCTAGAGACTCTGGCATCGCTCCTTTTTAACTGGCACTGGTGATTTTGAGGCACAAATTCTAGAACACAGCCCGAGTTCTGTGAATGAGCTCCCCACCTGCCAACTGCACATCTCCTCACCCAAGTCAACACTAGAGTATTGCGTGGGCTGCTGCTGACTCCAGCAGTGCTTTCATTTTGGCACTGTTGTTTTTCTATTTACAAACCCATTAACTTTTTTATATTAGTCGATCATCTAAACTGTGACCATTTCAGAAAATGCTGCACCATGATCAACTGCAGTGCCACAACCTGCCATTCGTGACCCAAACCCCAGCAAAAGCTCGCTCAGATGGGACTGTGACACACTTTCATACTTACTTCTTCAAACAGGCAGACCTGGATCACTAGGAATAAATCTCGTGGGATTCACAGATGTTTGGAGCTGGGGTAACAATTTTCCTTACATGATGCTATAGGTCTAAACACAACAGCAGAGGCCCCAGGTGTTGCTGTAGTGAAAATAAAATGCATACACACACGGAAGGGTAAAGTGCAAGGTTTTATGATTTGTGATGCTTTTTCAGGTACCAAAAGGCTGCAAGGGATGCGTAGCAATGTTTATAAATGCTGGAAAAGGCAGTTTTAGCAAGAACAAAACTCTGCCTGAGACCTGCTCTGCTGTTTATTCACTATTCACCATTGATCACCGGGAACTGGTGGAGTTCCCAGCCTTGGAAGGGTTTCAAACCCATGAAGCTGTGGTGCTGAGGGATGTGGTTTAGTGGTGACCTGGCAGTGCTGGGTTAATGGTTGGACTTTCATGATCTTGAAGGTATTTTCCAACCAAAATGATTCTCTGTTTCTATGATTTTCCTTTAATACATTTTCTTCATTCTTTCATAGGAATTTAAATGCCCTATTTGGCCAGGACTTCACAACCTAAATACTAAACAGCAAAGAGCTAAAGAGAACACTTTTTGAAAAATCTTCAGATAATAAACCCCCTAAGTCCCCAAACTAAATCAGCAGCATTAAAGAAACTGCAGGCTGAGGCTAACCCCTTGCACCAGTACAGGTTAGGGGTTTAGCTGCTGGAAAGCAGCTCCATGGAGAAAGACCTTGGAGTCCTGGTAGAAAATAAGCTATCCATGAGCCAGCAATGGGCCCTCATGGCCAACACCCAGACCAGGGTCCTTCAGAGCTCATTAGCACACAGAGATTTGCACTACCCACAAGAGGACTGCAGAAAGACTGAAGACAGGGACTGGATCCCAGCTGCTCTGAAACTGCGAAGGCCACATCCCCATGAACAGATTTCACTGAGTGGTGATGATTTCTTTGCCAACCTCACATCAGTGGCAAGAACTGACCTTCCAGATAAATCCACCCAGAAGCCTCTATGAGAAGCACTCGGTCAAGAGTCACAAGAGACATAAACCTGGAGGCTGAGCTACGAAGAACAGCATCCATCCTGCAAAAAGGAATGTCTCATCACGTAGATGAACAATTTCTTGATGGATAAATGTGCCACAGACAATCTAATCTTGGAAACAGAGTTGAAACCATGCAAATCAAAAGCAGCAGATACTTGGGTTTTGCATAAAGCAGCTTTGCAGATGAAAAATGACACCCAACATACATGGAGTAAATGAGTCCTGGCATCCTTAACTGAGAGGATTGAAATGAGTTTCAATTACTAAACCCACTGCACTCTCCTCTTTCTACAACATAAACAGGACAACAGAAATGCTGAGACTAGTCAGCCAGGGCTGAGTTTCCTCCCACCAAGACAGCTTATGCAGACACGTGGCGGGGGAAATAAATCACTTAACAGATTAGAAAAAACAAAATAGTGGAAAGCTGTAAAAGTTGGGTATTCAGTGCATGCGTGTTTCATGAAAATTATGTGAGGGCTTAAACCCCCCCTTCTCCATTTCTGAAAATAAAACAGTGTAAATGTTAATAGTGGAAAAGATGCACTAAAAAAAGGGTTCATTTGCAGGGTCAATTCAAACAAAATTAAGAGAGGGGAGAAGAATTTGTATTATCCCTATTTATGCCACATCTAAACAATGGTTATCCCTCCCTTTGTTTCTTAGCTGTATTAGAAAGCTTTTTAGTCTAAATCTCTAATATTGTAGCTTCCATCACCCAGCAGGAGACCAGCAGCAGTCAGAATCATGCTTGACTGCCACTCTGGTGCCACACAGCTCGGAGAAAACCACCAAAGCTAAATAAAGTCTATAGGCACCATCACTAACACATTAGAAGTACTCTCCATCCCATCCCTCCCTCCTTGCTGAGGTAGGAGACAAAACTCTTTCCAAATCTATCTCCTGGGATTTAGGGGAAAAGACAGACAAGAGAGAATCAATAACAATGGTTCTTCTCATTATTTTAGACAGATTTACAACCGTTTCCAAAGTGCATTAAATATTCTGAACTTGGGACAGGAAACTTCTCATTATCTTTTGCAAATCTAATTAACTAAATGAATATGCTCCAAGCAACAGCAAATTCCCCACGTGCGCTTGTGAGTAAAGGGATTCTCTTCCTTTGGATTCTCTCCTAGATGGGCAAAGCAGTTGCCAAAAGGGACTGGTTAAAGTTGCAAGGAACACTTGGGGTTATAAAAATACTAAAACAACCCCAAAGCAGTGGCTGAGGGCTCAGATACCCTTTCTGCCCATAGCAGAGGAGCAGTAACAAGTGCACAAGTGGGATTATAAATGGTTCTTCAAACCAGTGAAGTTTTTTCTTAAAGAATAAAAAATAAATTCCTACAGAAGCACCCCTGGTTTGACCTGATACATAGAGGGGGGCAAAACCACCACCCTCAAAACTACTTTGGCCCCGTAGTTTTTAACTGTCAGAGACAATTTCTTTGAAATCTAATTCATGATTTGCAGACTTCATTAAGTTTTCACAAGTAATTTTAAACTCAAATCACTTTGGCAAATCCATCACTTATTGATAGAAACATTAGGACTCTAATGGAGTGTGGCTGGTGATGAAACAAGATAGGAAGGGATGAGGCTGGAAAAATGTGCTCCCTTCTGCCACTAAAGACCATTTTGTCAGACGGACTGGAAAAAAAAAAATCAGGCAGAAAAAAAAATTAGTTTTTCTTTCCCCCCACCCCTAACAGGCAATTTAAGAAGAATGATTGAAGTTGCAAAAATTGTCTTCTAAAAAGTGAGTAAGAAGATACAAACTAAACTCAAGAACAAATGTAAGTAGTAAGTTTTCTCTTTTCTTCTTATTTACAGAGCTATTATAAAGATGGAGGGCAATAAAACTCCATCCTCTGAAAGAGAGGGGAATAAACAGGAAAATAGAAGGAAAATAAAACACAGAAGCTCAGATATTTGTTATAAATTTAATCCCTCACTGTGTTGAATCCCATGATTCTGGCTGAGGATACATTCAAAACAGCAGAAAGATGATGATTATATTTTGATTTATATTTAAGGATTTAATATCTAGTTAGCCCAAACTTTACCAAGTAGATAAGTTTTCAAACAAAAAAACCATTCCAGTACACTTCTCCGAGACCCATTATCTATCCAGGGGCCTGTATATATCTGATACTACCAAAACAAAAAATTGCCTTCATGCTTTGTAGCCATCTCCCTCCAGTGCAAGTTGCCAGCCAAGCAGGAATATATATATATTTTATATTCCAGAGAGCAGCTTTATTTACTGTACTTTATTTATCATCCTGTCATTCCCCTCATCCAGCAATTATGGTTTCTGGCCACCCGTTTTCAACAGATGCAATAAAAATTACACTTCACACACTAAGTGAATTTGATGCAACACCCAAAGAAAAAGCAACTCCCGAGGCGGTGCAAAGCACCGCTGTCAGTGGGAAGTTGGGTGATGCCCAAGCAGAAGTCCCAGCATCTTCCCACCCCCGAGGCTGTGCCACAGCCAGAGAGAACACTGTGAAGTTGTACGTGGCAATCAGAGGGGAGCGTGCTGCAATTTGCAAGTTGATTGGCACCGCCCGCGAAGGTAAGAAAATGAAGAATGAAAAAGAACCTTCCCTATGGGGAGTTGCAGCAGCGTGAAAAATTAGGAATATCTGGTGTAACTTAAAAAGAGAGGATAAAGGGGTTGCTGAGGCTGGGAGAAGCTCTCTGACTTCAGTGAGGTTATTTCTGAGTTTGGTCAAACAGAATTCCTGAAAGGAGCAGCTGGTTCTGAGCCAAGTTTTACCTATTTTAGCACAACTACCCTCATTGCTTTGAGCTGTGTCTGTATTTCTGTGACATTCTCATTTATTTTTTAGACATACATAATGAATAAGAATATAGGAGAGTAAGAATATTAAATAAGCTGAATGTAATGCAAAGCAAGCACCTCTTGAATGCTTGTGGCTAAATTTACTGCTGGGAACTTAATGAGTGTGCTGACGAAACATTTACATGCACCTGCTCGGGCCATAAAGAGAGAAAATTTGCACATCCAATACACCCAGCTCTACATCCAGTTTCTCCTCTATAATATGACTGCCTGCTTAGTATGTACCAGTGGAAGATTGAATGGGAAAAACTGGCAAGGTTCTAAGGCTGGACTCTTTTTCTTTGAAGAACATTTTCAGACAGTGTTTAGGCCACCACGTAAGAGCCAAGATTTATAAAGTTGTGCCATTCACATTTCACTTCCCTTCTAATAAATGCCATTATAAAGTTTTCAAACTAGTAATAAAAAAAGCTATTAATGTGTTTTCTCTCTGTTAATCAATTCAATACAGGGATTGTGATGTTAACACTACTTTAGATTACTGCCTTCATCATCTCTCATTCTTACAATATATAAAATAAACAAAGGGGTTTTGGATTCTTTTCAGATTCATTTTTATCTCAAAGCAAAAGCTGTGCAAGATTTGTGGCTTCAGACTCTTAGTTGGTGATAAGCTTCTCCTTCCTTCCTCTTCCCAAACTACATATATAAAGAGACTTGAACAAAATTAATTGCAGCATTCAGCGTTCACGAATTTCTATGCTTGTGTAATTCATTTCCTTGCAGATAGCAAAGCAAAGGGCGGTCCTCTGGCTGCCAAGGTTACAGGATTCATGAGCAAGCCTGCTCAGGACTAATGGGGAATAAGTAACGAATCTCCCTCATCACTCCTTCCACTGGGGTAGCTTTTAATCGCATTAAATTACTCGAGCCGTCGGACTGCGTTCCTGAGGGTAGAGGGACAGCCGGAGAACAAACGCTGCCAGGAGAGAATCCTCAATAGCTATTTCTGCCACAATTTGTGTAATGTTTAGTAATCAACATTATTCCCAGCCTGGGGACTGATCATGTTCTTGTTCATCTCTAGCATCACTCAGTTCCTTCATCAGCAACTCCAATCCTTGATCCGGGCATGAGGTGGGGCGGAGCGGCAGCTGGTGCTCCCTGAGGAACGTGCAGTAGCATAAACCCTTCACTCCCCGGGTCCTGCTGCCCCATCACTGGCTGTAGAGATCAGAAAAGGGAACTCATCTCTGATGAGGACCATAAAGGAAGACCCCACGGGGAGGTGAAGCCACCAAGCACCGCGCGACCTACACGGGTGTTTCTTCTGTTGTAAATCAACAAATTCCCTTTCAGGTGCCACACGTACTTCTTACAAGAGCAAGCTTTATGTGCAGGGAAAGAGCCACCCAGCCACCCTTCCCGAATCCTAAAGCCCTTCCTGTGTGTTCCGAGTCAGCCCAAATCTGGGGAGGGACTTTGGTTCATCCAGAAAGTGAGGAACACTCCCTGGCTTTTTGAGTTAGGGGGTGGAGGGATGATTTAATTTCCTACTTCATAAAATGCCATTCACCTTTCATTCACCAGCCACTTTTATAAAAATCTGCCGAGATAAAAGACTTGTTTCATTTATTCTTCCATTTCAGCTCAAAATGGAGGTGAGCTGCTAGTTCCTGATAAACCAAAGGCACTGATCCCAGCCTCTATACTTAGTAATACAAATGCATCTTTACCCTCCATGCACAACCGTATTCCAAAGGGATTATGAGAGGCTCTGCACCATGGTCACAGGACACAAAAAAGGGCACATTAAGACTCATTCTTACCCATGGAATTCTTCCCTTGTGAAGGGTGGGCAGTGCACTGAACTATGTCCCACCAACGTTCGGTGTCACTCTACCTCAGAGATGACTTGCAGACACCAGAGGGGATCTGGGGCACCCCACTTCACATCCCGACGGGTCTAATTTCCATGAAGTGTCAAAATTTAGGCCTCTCTAAATTATCTCCAAGTGAGTCAGCAAGGGAGAGGCACCCAAATAATTTTGAGATTAAACCCACATTTTTATGCTGCTGGATGCAGTTAACTGTTATATCTCTTTCTCTTAGCATTATTTTTTTCTTTAGCAGATGCCACCACCACCACTTAAAAGAGCACCCAGAAGTTGTACAAGTGTCAAATTCTTGCCTACTTAACTTCACTTAACTCTGTTGAATAAGCACCCAAGCTGTCCCTGTACAACCCAAAATTCCCACTGGATGATTGTTTCAAGGACAGATGGTGAAGTCAGAATTTACATGGGGACATCTCCATGTCCTCTTCTCTTGGAAAGTTAGAGTAACCAGGGTATTGCAGCCTTTCAGAGATCAGAAACTTGATCCTCTTAATTCACACTATTGAAGTTGTGGCATCATGATGGTAAACTGAAGGAGACAGTCTTTGAGGAGAAAGAGAATAGTTGTGTGAGTGAAGAAACACACTTCAAGCAATGCATTTTACACCCCCATCAGCTTTGTTTCTCAGTCCCCAAATGTGCCACTTTTCACTAAGATCTATATAGGATAGGACTCCTTAGCCCTTCTCTGATAAATTAATCTCCTCTAGAAAGGTTCACACAGAAAAATCTTGAGAAAGAGTGATATGGGAACCCTTCAATTTAATATGCTATTAAAAAAATAAATAAGGAGATTAATGAGATGTATCAACTTTAAACATAAAAGCTGTGGAATAGATAAGGGCTTACTGAATGACCCTTACAGGCTCTGACTCCGCATGGCATCCTGCTGAGAGCAGAAATAAACACACACGGGCTGTGAAACAGTGATTTAAAATATCATGCTGCTCATTTGCATTGAAATTGCTTCATAGCAGCACATGGAAAGGGTTCACTGTCTCCAAACCTGGCCATTAGCATCTACCTGCTGAACAGGACATGGCAGGGACAACGCACAAGCAAATTCACATCAGGATGTGCCACGAGCCTCTCCGTGGTGTCACCCAGCCTCACAGGGTGCACCACAGCTCTGCCAGGCACACAGGTCTACTCCAAGTGGCCAGCTACTCCAGAGAAATGTTGCTCAAAGCACATCTGGAATGGGAGGAGGAAAGTCTTTAAATCAGAAAAGTGCCTTTATTTCCTAGATCAAGCAGGAGAGCAATTTTGCATCTCAGAGCCTGATCTGACCTCCTCGAAGAGTGACACAGTGATGCTGGCAGTTCTGCGGTGTCTGAGGAACATGCCAAGCTTACCATCCACAGCACCAGCTGATCTTTACAGGATGAATGCAAAAATACAACCACACCTAACCCCCAAATCTAATGAATGAGCATGTGGAAAAGGGACATAAAGCATCTCCAAAAAGTCCATCTCACTGTGGAATGAGGTGTCTCCTTGCTGCTCCCTTAGCAGGTCATCATCAAGCACATTCCAGGAAATCAAAGTAGGTATTTGAAGAAAGCCATTTCAAATACATGACAGCAAAAGGCTAATTGGAAAAGCCCTCGTTCCACTAAGTATGTCTCAGAAAAAGCATTTTCACCTTTAACTGAAATACTTGCCTTTAACTCAAATATTCTCCTTTTGTTTAATCACTGCAAGCCTACAGCACGTGCCAGCGGGAGCACTCTGTCATTGCAAAGTTCTTGCTGTTATACACATTCCACAATAATCACAAAGCAAAACAAAAATGAAGTCAAATGGTTGGTAGACACAGATTTTAGATACACTCCAGTTCCATAATTTTTGTGTAAACTGGTGGTTAGCTGCAGCAGATCCCCAAAATTAGCACCCAGAAGAAGAAAAAAAGGCTGAAATGGGAGTGCAACAGACACGTTTCATCTGCTCTAGAATATACAGTGCCCTGCCAGACAGTACTTGGGCTGGTTTTTTGCTGGTGCAGTGGGTGGAAGTACTGAACAAGAAATGGCAACACCTTACACAACAGAAATCAGACTCTCTGTCCTGTTAGAGGACAGTGAGAAGTTCTTGAACACTGGAAGAGAACAAAGACCACTCCTATCTTCAACATGGGGAGTAAGGAGGATCCAGAAACTACAGGTCTGTCATTCTCACCTCAATCCCTGGGGGAAGGTGATGGAGCAACTAATCCCAGAAACCATTTCTAACTCCATGAAGGAGAAAATGATAACTGCAGGACATATTTATGAAGGGGAAATCACAACTAACATGAGAGCTCTCCACATCAAGGTAACTAGCTCCGTGGATATTGTTTACCTTGACTTTAGTAAGGCTTTTGACATCTGTAGCTCTTCAGAGAAAGACCTTGGGGTTTGGTGGACATTAAGTTGACCATGACCCAGAAATGTAGTCTTGTAGCAAAGAAGGTCAACAGTATCCTGGGCTGCACTAGGAGGAGCACTGCTAGTGTGCCACAGGATGGGATCCTTCCTCTCTACTCGGCACTGGTGAGGCCACATCTGTGTCCAGTTCTGGGCTCCTCAGCACAAGAAAGAAATGGACTTACTGGGGAGAGACCTGCACAGCGATGATTTGACTGGAGCATTTTTGTACAAAGAGAGACCGAGAGCGATGGGATTGCTCAGCCTTGGCAGAAAGAACCTTCAAAAGGCCTCTTACCAATATGTAACTGATGGGAAGGAATGAAGAAAAGGGAGACAGACCCTTCTCAGTAGTGCCCACTGAGATCATTGTAGGCAATGGATGCAAATTAAAAAGCAGGACATTCAATCTGAACACAAGTAAAAACTTTTTTGTTTTTACTGTGAGGGTGGCCAAACACTGCAACAGGTTGCCCAGAGAGATTGTGGAGTCTCCCTTTGCGGAGATATTAAAAACCCACCTGGACACAGCCCTGGGCAGTCTGCTCTAGCTGCTCCTGCTTGAAGAAGGAGTTGGCCTAGATGATCTCAAGAGGTTCCTTCTAACCTAAACATTTCTGTGATTCTGTACCATAGCAAGGGTGTTGGACAGTCACTGGGAACACGGATGTTGAAGCCAAGTTACCACGGCAGAGATTAGGAAACAAGTATCCACAGGAATCTAGATTTCATCGATTCTTGGAAATGATGTGATTTCCCTGCAGCCAAAGCTCAACCGATTTCTTAGTGGGCATCAACATCCCGCATGTTCTGCATCAGAAGATTAAGACATTAAGCTAGAAAACAGAGCCACTCGATTATTGCAGTTGCCATGCAGTGGAATCTCCTACAGCATTTTTACACACCACCTCACACGCTGAAGCAAGCACTACCTGGATCACCACGTGGGGAAACTGGAAGGAGGTAGCAAAAAATCCTAAAATTAAGGATAATAGCTTGACTCTGTGGATGACAAGATGCAGCTCTCACTGACTTCACTGGGGCCAGGGTTTTACCAGAGGAAGTGGTAACTTGTGTATTTATTCTGTGCTGACACTTGATATCGTATCATCGAACTAAACCCTTAAATGGCTTTAAATGGCTTAAAACCATGATCTCCAGCAGCAGAGAGCTGCTCCAATGTCCTGGTCTTGCTCATCTACTCGTCTCTCACTGACCATGAAAACTGACACATGAGCTGAAAGAGAGAATCGGGATTTGGAAAAGCAATCCTGGAGCTCAGGGCTCTTCTGGGATAACAGTGGTCACTACGGACAAGCCGCCCCTGCCATTTGAACACAAGCTGGTGTCAAAGACCAGCACGAACCAGGTTTCCATTGAGAACACCTGGCTAGGGAAGCCACACGTGGCCACTGAATGGCCATCACAGTGGGGCAGCAGCAAGGGTGCTCTACTGACATTTACTTAAATGCCAGTCCAAGTTCAACACTCTTCAAGGTAAGCAACACATTCGCCTCCTGCTTTCTTCACAGTCCCCAAAAGAAAATCAATTTTTTTTTTTTTTTCCCCCCAAGCTACCTGACCTTGACAAAACTGCTGCCTCTCTTTGAATGTATTCCGCTGCTTTTCTGCCACCCACAATGAGTTCCCTATTCATCGAGGAAAAAGCTGGACCTGAAAGAAATCTGCAGGATGTTTTCTTGTGCGTGTTGTATAGAGAGTAACGTTCATTGTCTTCACAGCGTTTAAAGATCCCTTTGACAATTTTGATTAATTCAAATGTTATTGCAACTCCTTTGGTCCTGAAATTTCAAAAGAAAAATTAAAAGCCTTATGTGATAAATCTCACAAACACCTGGTTTTGAATCAAAATCTCTTTCTCTTATGTGCTTCATGTCTTTCTTAATTCTCTTCCATTATTCTCTCATGCCAGACTTTTTAGTTCTTTACTTAAATATCTTCAAAGAATCTTTTGAATCTGTTCCATTTTGCTTCATTTACATAATTTACCAATTTTTAACTGGCAGTTCAGCCTGCCCTTCAACACACCCTTCAGGGTGACCTCTGAAAAGGTTTCCTAAATGCTGAGGTGAGGACTCTGTCACCAGAGGCGACATCAGTGCAGCTGAAGATGAGGACACACATTGTTCAGAGTGGTGACGTGCAGGTGGCAGAAAAGCCTGGCAGAGCAACAACAGCTTTGGCTTCAAGTGCAAACTGGAGCAAGCAAGAAAATCAAAATACAGATCGCTGTCTAATAATTCAATAACCTATCATGGAAAAAGCTCATTAGTAGCTTTTACAATTAGTAGCAGGAGGGGGAGCGTGAGCAGATGAATGGGTTTCAACGAGAACAAACTGAAACTACACAAGAGTTCTCTGTCCTCAATTTAAAGGCATAAAAGAGGGTACACAAAATAACAAGAAAGCGAATTAAGATTGTGCCACAATTAAAACAATCTTTGTACGTGGCTCATTCACTGCCAATACCAGCGAACTAGAGCAAAAGTGAGTTACATCACCACCATCCAAACAATCAGAGGCTCTGAAAGCATCAGGTAGGAAAGCTGTGCACTCAGAAATGGTGAAATAAAGTTCTGTCTCTGCTTCCTGTTAAGATATAGCCCTTTGTCCCAAATCTACTCCTCTCTCTTCCAGCTCAGTTATTTCCTATTGCCAAGTCTGATTTCAGTGCTCATTTATAAGATTCATGGAGTCCAAGATCCCAAATGGTTAAAGACAATTAGTCTGTATTAAAGATGATTACAGATAGAGCTGGCTGTAAAACAGCAAGCGGGTACTGATTGGTAATCACCATTGATTATGCTGTAAGTTTGGGGATATATTTCAGAAGGTACAAGGACTGGTGTCTAGGACATGTGCTGAACCTCCTTCCTGCACCTGAACTTCCCAGGAAGGATTCAACCCACAATTATCAGCCAGAAAGACACTGTCTGGCAGTGCAGCAGGATGTCCGATGATGAGCTATGCTCTACAGTGGATGCCTTGTACTTGTCATGGAATTTGGGGAATATAAAGCACTTGAACATGATTTCTGGCCTTACAGTCAACACACTCCACCCAAAGAGAACACAGAACTCTTAATGGCTGATCAGCAGATCAGTCTTTCCTCATCTCAACCAGGAGTCACTCTGTGTGTACCATTGCTGACTTAAATAAAAGTTGAAAGAACTTCTAGTTGCAAATTATACCTAATAATGTGATCTCCTACCACATTATGCTTCAATTGCAGCTGACAAATCCAAGACAAGGAGCGTATGCTCCCGGCCTGCTCACAGCCTGATAACACAAAAAGTCCTCTTCCCATCTCTTTTTGTATATGTAAAAAATGTTAAACACTTAGTTTACTGTCATTTTCTAATGTTGCCTAAAATACACTATGACACATCAAAAATGTTCATGGAATGAATAAAAAATGCACTGTCTGTTTCAATACACCACCTCAGCCCTTCCCCTGCATTTGATGTTGCCTGTATTTAAATGTCTAAAGCTGCCTTAATTATTCATTTTATTGCCTTTCTAAAACATTCTTTTCTCTTTCTGCTGTTCTTCCCTTCAAATAAGATTGTTAATATAAGTAATCATTAAAATAAAACATGTAACAGGAATTAGAACAGATGCAGAACTGGGGGCCAGTCACCAGCTAAAACTAGTGTTGATCAGAGGTATGTAAACTGTTCACTTGACCTCTACCACCACCGACCACCAGCACGTGTTCAGTTCTGGACCCACCTGGGTGTTCAAATGGCTTCTTACTTGACCTCAGATGAGTCACGTAAACACTTGTTCTCTGGAACAGCAAGGTCCCATTATGTTCACTCAGACATGAAAGCACTGAGTATTTGCCAAGAGACGCTGCACCTTCAGGATGTGGCCTTCAGCATCACTTCTCCCAGTCACCAAAAGCAGAGCTGAACTGCTTCCTCACCACCTGGGTTGTGCTTTAAGTTGCCTGGACAAAAAGCACGCGGCTGTGTGACGTACTGAATAACTATGGCCACTGTCTTCTGGAGCTTCCCTTCGCAGAGGCTGGCTGAAGACCTGCACCACTCAAGACTTTGTCTACTACAATGCCTGAAACTAGAGACATGGGCACGGGAGCCAAACCAGCGTAGAAGTGCTCCCACATCAGACATACTCCAACGTGCTCCTGAGATTCCGAGCTAAACTCTAATTAGGGATTACAAACCAGCATGCGGGAAGCCCTAATACATCTCTTTCTGTTGTAGACTAACTGATACACTGCCAAGTACTTGCCAGGACACCCTGATAAGGGTGATGTCAGGAAATAAAGGATAGATCTGACTGGCTCTAAGCCAGCTTAATGGCAGCAGCAGCAGATGCATTCGATTCATCTCTATCGATCTGGGAATTAATCTCCCAGTCAGCCAGGTTGGAGGTCGGAACTGGATTTCTCACAAGAGAAAGCACTATTTCAAACCGTGCGCAGGACAATATGAAAAATATTGTTCTCACTGCAATGTGAACAGAAATCCATACTGACTGGCATGAGACACCTACATCCATCTTCATTTCTGAACTCGGCTGCAATAGGAAGGTACGTGGCACAAAGAGCTGAGAGGCTGCTGCGTTACCTCATCTTTCCAAAGAGGATTTGTGGTAGGCATGGAGATCATTTAAGAAAGTTTGATTTTCCTTTCCCTGCACCCATTCCCCTGCTAACACTTTATTCAAGGAATCAATTAGGCCTTGATCAACCACTGATCAAGGGTTCCCAGTGGGGAGCCCTAATGCTTTTTATCTGCAGCTATAACACCTATTTCTGAGCATGCACTTAATTCTTTTCATCAATACTATGCTATCCTTCAACAAGCCTGTTAATAGCATTTCGGAGCTGCACTTTCAATGAAATCTTCCTTTGACAAATGAATTAGTGAAACTACTGGGACTCCCTTTGGTGCGTTTGCCCTTTTTTTTTTTTTCTCCAGCAACACACACAAATAAGTTTCATCCCCTTCCCCTCCTGACTGGAAAAAAAAAAAAAAAAAAAGGTTAAAGTGATGTGTTGGAGTTCAAGGTACTAAATGGAAAGCTGCTCAGAACAAATAGACAAAGATAACCAATCATGCTTTAAAGCAAACATTCATTATTTTTCCCACTAAATTCCCTGTGAAGGGAAAGATGGGATGCATCTTTCTCATTTTCATCAAAATTCTCCAGAACTTTTCACTGTCATTAGAATTTCCCCAGCAATATTTCTCTTAAAGGAAAGACACAAAAGGTGGATATCGATTTTGACAAGACTTCAGTATACGATTAAGTCAGACACATGGATTTCAGTAGACACTTAGCTGCTGAATGGGGACAGATTTAAACCTATGCCTGAATGCTTTCCTGAAAAGAAGCCAAAACGAATTGGGTCTAATTAATTCCTTCTGATGAAATTTCTGCAACTCCCTATTGTGTGACACCAGTACTGAAATGCTAATAAACTAGTTAAAATTAAGCTTATTACCAAGTAAAATAAGCCACAGAGACACTTCTGCCTTTTCTTATTTTATATCACTGTTTATATAACATTATTTTGCATAAAATACTTGACCAGGGCTGACACACCAGCCTCAAGAGCAGTAATTGCAGTGCATGGCAACCCAGGAGACAATCTAGAGATTCCTCCTCAGCTGCCTGCTCCTGTTTATCTGAGAAATAGGTTTTAGCTATGTCAGCACTTAAGCAAAACCCAAATGCCAGAACAGTGCCAGAGAGATGCCAGGAACTGCTCAATGCATGGAGAGCTCTTTCAACAATGAAACATCTGGAACTCTCACTGGAAAACAGAGCATTAAAGCAGAGGCTGCTCCTAAACCATTGCACGCACATCCCGGGACTTACACACTCTGAAGCAGCTTCTGTTAATGCAGCACATCCCTGCAGAAATACCACAGGGAGTTAAAAGTGGCCTTGTCTTCTTCAGACCCTACTGCACATTGACAAATTCAGGTTCTACCCACACAGATACTCTTCTGAAATTCTCCCAGCCTTGCACAGCAGCAGAGCTGTTACATTCACTGTGGTGAAGGAGGACACCCGGACACCAATATTACTGCTGCCACTCACGTTTCAACAGTGAGACATTTTAAGTTTGTGACAAAGGGATCGCAGAATCATGGAATCATTTTGGTTGGAAAAGACCTTTAAGACCATGAAATCCAGCCATTAACCCAGCACTGCCAGGGCACCACTAAACCATGTCCCTCAGCACCACATCTCCACAGCTTTTAAACCCCTCCAGGGCTGGGGACTCCACCACTGCCCTGGGCAGCCTGGGCCAGGCCTTGAGAACCCTTCTGGGGAAGAAATTGGGATGCTGTAGGGAAAACCAAACACTGATGAAGAAACACAGGCAGTGCAGAGCGACCACCCTGCCAGTTTTGCAGGACCTTCCAAAGCCTGTTGCTTTCCACTAACTTAGGACCATATGTAAACCACAGACAATTTAGATGATTCTGTCCTTTCACTTTAGTTTTCATTCCTCCATTTTCAGAAAGATTTAACATCTCCTGTGCTCTCACCTTGGGCAGCCCAGCGTGAGTAGGACACAAGGTGCTTTGTTACCTAAGCAGACACCCTGCTCCTCTGAAGCTCTGTCAAAGGCAAACATGGAAAACTTTTAAGCTTTCTGGACAGAAGCTCAATGAGAACAAGTTTCTGCAGTAGGTTTGAACTCAACTTTCTGTATGACTTGTTTCTTCAGTTTGATTGGGAAGCCCTTATTCATACTGGTCAGCATCAGATCATCTCTGTGAGCAAGGGTGCACATGTGCAGAAGGTGGAAAAGATTCAGCTCTTCCACTTTGAAGCCAAATGCGAGAGAGGCTGTGAGGTGTCTGCTTTACTTTGAAATCATACCCACTACATTCCAGTCTGCTGTCTCTAATCTGTACAGGATCAGACAAAACAGCAATCAGGAATTACAGTAATTCATAAAATGTTTTGAGAAACAAAGCAAGAAATGCATCAATCTACAGACCATATTTTTTTATAAGCTAGCAGTAAAAGCTATAGAAGGGCTTGTAACAATTTACTGCGACATGGGAAAACAAGAGCATTTTCACATGTCTCATGAAAACCAGAAGCAGCCATTATTTCCCAACCCTCTCTCATTCTGTGGGCTGTTTTCAGCACAGCTAAGCAGGCAAGGAATCTAGGCTGTAATTTTCACGGGGACCCCAAGCGAGTTAATGGTCTAGTCTTTATTGAAAATTCTGGTCTTAACGTGGAGCTGCCAATAGCAGTAACTGCTCCCATAATCAAATATCATAGTCAGTGATCCTTCAGTGCTTTTGTTCCTGAAACTGGCTTATGTTACTCACTTAGACAATTCAAAAAAGAAAAGAAAAAAATAAAAGAGGCACATTATGGTGGTTTAGTTATGTTCTTTCATTTGTGGACATTAAATAGCAGTGCTATAGCTCGGCCCATACATCAGGAAAAAAAAAAAAGCAGACATCTGAACAAACAAACCTACTGGAAAAAATCATGTATTACAGCTGCAAAAATGTAAATACGGACTTTTGTTTTCTGTGCCTCGAGGAGAACATCACAATAAAAATAAATACAGATGCTAAAATTGGAAGGATTATACAAGTCAGAGCGGGTACAAGACTATGCATTTTATTACCATAATTTATATTCTAGTCCAATCTGGTGTTGAGAAATATAAGGAGCATCCAGCCTCTGACAGGGTAGGGCCCTGCTGCTTTCTCCATCACAATAAAACTAAGGTTAACCCTATCAGTACTGCATAAATCTCTTATAAATACATAAAGAGCCTCACATAGAAATGATAAACTTATAAAAGTACCAAATGCTGCTGTCTATTAACAGAATGCAAACATATAGAAGAGAATACTCAAGCTATAGGCGGGTGGCCATTCACGTGACTCCAGAACATCACTGGAGTTTGGACTGCTTCGAACAGGGGCAGAAATTTAGCCTGAAAAAGTAGTGCTCTCAGAGTGCTCACAACCTGCCTCAGTTCTCATAATCACACAAACTCCATTCGATACCCACATCTCTTGGGCCAATATTTCTACCTTCAAAAAAATAAAACACTACACTTTGGGAACTTGCAGATGAACAGTCACAAGCACCAACAGAGATCCCAAGTCCCTCAGGTGCCCACTTGGAGCTGAAGACAGCCTATAAACCAGTTGCTCTGCTGCTCTGGGAACAGCCAGGACAAAATAAACATGTCATATATTTTTCCTGACAACCATCCCCACAGGGATGCATTTCCTCATGCCATCCCCACACAGCCCACATTTCACTTCTGCATAAGTCAAAGGATTCATATTTTGCAATGTAACCAGCTGGGATGGTTGAAGGAACTGTGAACAAAGGTGTGAGCTCATGCCCCAGGCAGCTCAGAGGAGGGCACGACCACTTTTCCTTCCTATACTGTGTATTCCTGAGCTTCCTCCCAGCCCCACTGTGCACAACAGACTGCAAAACCAGTTCAGAGAGAGTTGTAAAGTACAAGGCAGCATTTATCTCATGAGTTCAAGACAAACATGTCTCCATCAAGAAAAGGAAAGATGACATTCTAGGGCGTGGGAGCAAGTTGGATGCTTAAAAGCTCAGAGAGGCTGCTGCCAAGTCACTATAACAAGAGGTAGAGGCAATTTTGTGGCTTCTCCCAAACTAATGAATGAGTTGGTCAGGGCTGCCTTGAGTCCCAGCAGCCTGTCCACCTCCACAGCTGCATGGTCTTCCACAAGCCCTGTGACAAAAACCTATCTGAGAATGGCTGTAAAGAGCGTTTGTCTTGATGCTTTTTAATAATTAACATGCTACTAAAACAACACTCCCAGCAGTGGACACAAAGAGAACACCTGGGAGCCCATGTACTTCATCCATGGACCAGGATGCTCACCAACCCCGTGGCTGATACTGCAGTGCAAGCATCAGTTTGCTACTGTTCCCAATCCCTAGCAGGAGAAGCAAACTGGGAATCACTTGCTGGAGAAGTGCTATATAGTCAGCTGTGCTGCCCAGCCCTGCTGTGGGCACAGCTCAGTCTCTCTAATCCCTCCCAAAGCACCAAGAGCTCCAAACTTGGAATTGGCCCCAGCTGCCTGCAGAGTCTTGGGCAACTCTCTCAGCTCCTGCCTCTCCACCTAAACAGGGTAATAATGGCTTCACAGGAAGAGTATTGATTACACTTTGTAGCAAGGGATGAAGCATCCATTCCAAACTCCTTCCTCCTACTTTGCCAAGTGGAAATGAAAGCGGCGAGGGAATCGATTATTCAACTTCTTCTCAAGACAGAAATAGAAAGAAACGATTTGCCCCCACTTTATCCTGGAAAAATCTTACATGTACATATACTCCTAATTAACAAAAGGCTACCAGGTATTTGAAAAAATGCTGATTTTTTAAAATATATATAGGTGTGTAGATCTTGATGATACAGGAGCCCTGTTAAAATCTCAATCTGCAGAGTCCTTCTCTGCTTTTGCACACAAAATTAATGTTACTATCTTCTGATGTGCAAGTGTTTGTGGACTTAGTTCCTTCAATGATTTTCTAAGGAGCTGGATTAACTGAATTACTACGGTGGATTTGTCTGGGGGAGCTACTTCCCCATGCTAGTTACACCTGGCAATACTGTTCTTCCCCTCAGGAAAGCCAGCATACAAGTTTTAAGCATGTTGTAAGAAAACATTATTTCTAGGCTGCTTTCTTTATTCTGGAGGCAGGACTGTGAGTGTAACACAAACTATCGATGTCCTCGTTGTAAAAACAGGGATTTAAAGTCATACAGGGACATTAGGAGCAAACATCAAATTTGATCATCCACAGTACACAGACTACAGGCATTTTTTAACTCAGTAAAACTGCACTTGAACTGGAGCCCTGATTTTAGACCCTGTTTTGATCTTACAGACAACTGCAGTGTAGCTCCTGCATCGACCTATGGCATGTCACTCAGAGGAACGTTGAATTTCCTGATCTCTTTTATCAGGAGCAAATAAAAACTGCTGCAAACCAACAGGCTGAAGGAGGGAATCCTTCCCGACACTTTTTCACTATTTTTGCCTCTGAAGAGCAAGGACCATCATTGTCTGCGACACACTTGTCAACATAACAGCACTGATTGTTTTATGAATAAAAACATTTCACTGTTTTTTCCTTTCCTCCACATGCACACATTTGTCCAACTATCAGCCTCAACAACAGGGAACCCTACAAGATGATGATGTGGAGCATAAGACATTTATCTTTTCTATTCACCTCTTAATATTTTCAAGTTATTTCTTCTGTGGTCAGGACAGGTCTTTAGTATATAATTATTTTAGGAACTGCAATCTTTTCTCCTTTTTCAGAGCTCTTCAGCAGAGGATCTCTTTCCTTTCCCAAACCGGATCAGGGGAGTCTCCATAATGGCTCTTCTGTCTGCTCTCTCCCATCTTTTCCAGCTCTTCTGATGGTTTCAGTGACCAAAACTCATTATTAAGTTCACAGTGAGGAGAGTCCATCCATTTACACACTGACATGCTAATATTTTCTAACTGATTCCCTTTCTAAACACAGCCGAGTGTTGTATTTGGGGTTTGGAGGCCCGCTGCATATTAAACAGATGCCTTTATTAAGCTGTCATGTATGACGTGTAGATCTTTCTCCCAAGAGGTTACAAGTAATTCAGGATCCAATAACGCATACAAAGAATTTTAAATTGCCCCTTCTACTGTAATTACCTCACAAGTTAATTCCATGTTCCAGCTACAGCACACTGGCCAGCAGTCTAGCTCCTTCCAGTCCCTCAGAAGTGCACCTGACAATCACTTGTGGTGTTCATTAATTAATTGAGAGCCTTTCTGGAAGGTAACGCTGACATCTTATCCACTCCTTGTCCAGGTTATTGCTAAACATACTGAATACAACTAGACCCACTGTTAATCTTCATTTTACATTGATAGTTTGCATAGTTATTTTTAATTTGTAGTTATTTTTTGCTATGCTGTATTTCCATTCTAGAATAAGTTATTGTTTATTGGTCATGTGCCTGATGATTTAATTCATGGCAAAAATCTGCCACCTACCTTGTGATTTTCAAGCTCCTTTAGTCTTCAGCTGTAAAAGACTTTGTTTGACAGTTGTGATCAGATAGGGAGGCTATGCACAGTTGTGCTCTCGTCTGGGGTTTAGACACATATGAATATTTTTTATCAAGTATTAAGCTAATTCAGATGATAGACAATCTTGCCCTTACAACAGAAACACCAAGTAAGCACAGGAGCAAAGGTCCAACATAAGTAAAATCTGAAACCACAAACAAAAGCTTTGTTTATTAAACTTTTATATGGAATATGTATTTTTCTACCTTGACTTTCCACTAGAATTTAAGTACATGTGCTGCAAGGAGCAACTTGGAAAGATAATGAAGTGTGTGCCTTTACCTGCGCTAAGGACACCTCCTTTGTAACAACATTCACGTGGCTGTTAAATTATAACCAGGTTTTTTTGAATCTTATTCATCCTGACTGATGTCTCTTCTGACATGTTCCTAGTAAGGCTCGTTGGCTTCTTTGCTTTTGTGTGAGGATTTTGCTGGGTTTGGGCTTTGTTTGGTGTTTTTTAGATTTTTTTTTTTTCCTTTTTTTTTTTAACTGGCAGATGCACTTAGCAATATCTGTGTCCTTGAGTTGTACACTCAAGCAAGCAGGAGAGCCCAGTCCTGCAAGGCTGCTTATGCATTCTGAGAGAGCTCCTTCTGAGAGGGGTGTCTCAAGGAAGACAGGAGCATGATGTGCATACCAAGCCAAGTGCTTCATGATTTATTTATAGGGAAAAGGGGCATAAAAATTTGCTGAAGGGGAAAGAAAAATGAAGAATTTGACTTACCTTGTCGGAGTAGATGAAGAACAGAATTGCAACGGTGAGCTCCAACAGAAACACAATTAACAGCATGATAAAAAACTGTCAAGAGAAGAAGGGAAAGGGTTAACAAAAAAAAAAAAAAAAAAAAAAAACCACCAAAAAACACACCAAAAGTGAAAAACCAAAAGTATCTATTTCAGGTTCTTCTGGGGGCACAAGAATACATCCAGCAGAT